>CAUYTI010100048.1:0-134552 GCA_963575145.1 Galago senegalensis
AGGCGCCCGCCACAATGCCCGGCTATTTTTTTGTTTGCAGCCGTCATTGTTGTTTGGCAGGTCCGGGCTGGGGATTTGAACCCGCCACCTTAGGTGTACGTGGCTGGCGCCCTAGCCGGTTGAGCTATAGGCGCCGAGCCTGTTTTTGAACTTCTAATTTGATCCTAAATATTTCCTTATTTTGTATTTCCATCTTTAGTGCTCCATATAATAGCTGCAATATTCTCATATGTTTTTGAACTCTCTAATTTGATCCTAAATATTTCCTTATTTTGTAATATTTTGCATGCTATGTTTATGGATATCTATATAATTAAGAGATCTACAAGCTTTCACATTTTATAGGCATACTTACCACAAACCATGTACATTCAGGCCTCATCTCCAACCACTTCTACTTCCCATAGTGACTTTGTTGGTGTTCCTAACAATATCAGGCACCTTTTCAATTATGAAAATATCTTTTCTATTTTCTCTGCATGGAATGAACTTACCCCAAACAGCCACATATGTCATTTTCTCACTTCTTTGAGATGTTTGCTCATGTCTTTTTATCAATGCAATTTAAAAAGATTATCCCATATAAAATATTAAGCCCGGTTCACAGCCTTCCCCACTCATTTTTCTCAATATCATCTGTTAAGATTTGGAAACTCCTTATATTTCCATGTTAGAGTTTAAGCATTTAAAGTGTAGGAACAATTTATGTTTGGTTCACTATGGCATCCCATAAATTTTAATAGTATCTGGAAAATTATGGATATTCAAAATTGTTTCGGTAGAACGGATGAATGATTAATGTATGTGTCACTCTGATGAAAACTCAAAATATTTTATATACATTCATTCAATATTTTAACAAGTGTTGATCATAGACAATGCCATGGGAGAATATTTGAGGATTTATAGAAATCTTTTTAAAATGTAGTATTTTGATGAACATTAAACATGCACAGAAAGTATTCACACAAAATATGGCATTGGACGTGTACTTTAAAAATGGAATAAGTAACATGTGTTTTATGACTTTATAAGAGGCAAAGAAAAGAAAAGAAAAGAAAAGAAATTGCTATTTCTTGGATTGTTTGTGAAGCTGAAAACTGTTGCCTAATGTGGACCAGAGATCTTGACATATGCGAAAGCATTCCTTACATTCTTTAATATTAGAGAAAAACCTCTTATCACACACCTTCTAGGACAGAAGAAAGCAAAATTTTCACTTATTTTTCTCAAAGGAAAACTGAACATAACCCATCCACCTTCATTTATACACCATACTTATTTATATGCTGTAGGATACCTAGATTCTCTAAGCTACTCACGGATTCAGTAGAGTGCTCTTGAAGTGATTACGCCATCAGCAGCTCTAGTACTGATAGAGAGACACAGATAGACAGATTTAAGAAACCAGATTACGCGTAGAGATGGACCCACCCAGAAGCAACACAATGCATTTGAGCCAGAGATGCACTTTGCAGTCTCCCGAAGTTTACACAAGATTATCCAACTGCTCATGATACACAATGTATGGTGAATTCCCTTCAAACCCCAACAGATTGATTTGGGGCTCTGTGGCTAGCCTTTTTATCACTCTTTTAGAAGAACTGACACTCTAATCTATACATTACTTTTAATGTCATAATAATAATAAGCATTTTTCAGTAAAAACACATATTATTCTCTAGGAAAGAATGTGTGAGGAAAACTAGGAGACATATACAGGTATCTCTAAAAAAAGAAAAAAAAGATTTCTTGCCTTCTGCTATATGGGATCTAAAAAACTCACCTCTCAAATAAAAGATATAAACCAATTTTAAAAAACCTCACAAAATAATATTCTGATAGGAAGATTTATTTAAATATATTTGCCTAGGTAAATATTAAAATGGTAAGACAGTTTACAAGTTCAAAAAATACAAAGTTTAAGGCTTCATTTCACTTTTATTTATGTCTCAGAAAGAATGAATTATATTAAAGGAAAGAAGAGCCAACAAAAAACAAATTGCTCAGTGAAATTTCTTCTCACCATCATTATATTGGTATGATATTTCTGACACTACAGTGCCCCACCATATATATATGGAAATAGAAATGTATATATATATATGGAATCGAAACATATATATATATATGGTGGGACACTGTAGTGTCAGAAATATCATACCAATATAATGATGGTGAGAAGAAACTAATATATATATTTAATAAATATGTATATATTATAATGTACATATTTATATATACACACACCCATACATACATATCTATATCAGTAATATATATATATTGGCTAAAGTTATATAATAGCTAGTGAATTATTTATCTGTTAAAAACTAGTGTTGTTATCAAGCTGCAGGATTTTCTTATCATTTTCAAGTAATCATAGCTATTTCTGAATCTCAGGTCCACAACCAGCTGTTCAGTATTGCCTACACTAATATTATTAAGCACTTTGGGTAATAATAGTTCCGAGATAATTACAGACAAAGAGTACTTCTGTATTATAGGATTTTCTGTGATGTAGAACTCTATTTCAGTCTCCTTTGTCTCATCTTCAATATCTCTTTTCATTGAAAAGCTATAGTCAATTCTAGGTTGGAACTGAGTAAAAATTAACTGAAATTAGAAAGAAAAGTTAAAGTCAGAGTACCAAGTGTCTGGGTTTTGAGCTATGGATACTTTTAAGTGATGTTCAGAAAATATGTATTTTTCTCAGAAACAACTGAATGAAATATAGTTTCATATTTTTTATAGTATTAAAAAATCAGTTTGATATAAATAATAGATTTTTATATTTATAAATCAATCAAAGGCCTTTGATATTATTTGGATCTTATAATTTTTTGTCTGATTAATCATATTTATGAATGGTTTAGTGGAAATGTGGAAGACTGGAAAAAGAGAGAGAAATCTGAATGAACAATTGGTAAGCACAGAAGAAGAAAGATACAGGTAAAAATTAACATTCTTGGATTGATATATTAAGATCATTTATTCTTTTGCTTCACTTGTTTAATACTTTTATATTAAAAAGTCAGAGTGGTATATATTAAAAATTCATAGTGCAGGCTCAGCACCTGTGGCTCAAATGGCTAAGGTGCCGGCCACATACACCCAAGGTGGTGGGTTCGAATCTAGCCTGGGCCCACCAAACAACAATGATGGCTGCAACCAAAAAATAGCCAGGCATTGTGGCAGGTGCCTGTGGTCCCAACTACTTGGGAGGCCAAGGCAGGAGACTTGCTTGAGCCCAGGAGTTGGAGGTTGCTGTGAGCTGTGATAACACAGCACTCTACCCAGGAGGACAGCTTGAGGCTCCTGTCTCAAAAAAAAAAAAAAATTCATAGTGCAATTTTTCTTCCACAAGCCTGGACCAATGTGCCAACTAAACCATAGAATGCAACCAGAATAGGTCATAAACAATTAGATTTTGTAAAAAGAAGAATTATGATACGCTCCATGTTTTATATTCTGTGCTTAAATTTCAAGGAGAAACCTCACATACTCCTCATCTGCCTAAGTAAATGTTAAAATAGTGGATCCTGTAAATATAGTCCCTTACATGGCAAATAAGTATTAAGGTAGGTGGAATTACGGTTGCTAATCAGTTGACTCCAATATGGAGAGATTAGTTTGGACTGTCTGAGTTAGCCCAACCTAATCAGAAAGGTTTTAAAGGCAAAAGAGGGCAAAGTTTGCATTTGAGTCATGGTGAGCGATTCCACCAGATCTTGCTGATTTTGAAGATAGAAGGGGCAGGAGAAAAAAAAAATGCAGCCTCTGAAAGCCTGGAAATGTAAGAAATAAGTTTCTCCATTAGGGAATCTTAAAAAATATTCTCCATGAGATGATCTCACTGATACAAAGATTTTAGCTCAGTGAGATAGATCCATGCACATTTTCTGAACTATAAAACAATAAGTTTTTTGTTTCTAAATTTGTGATAATTTGTTATAGCAGCAATGGAAAATGAATATATACACCAATAACATATAAACACTAAAGAAAATGTTTGACGTGAACCAATTTTATATTCTATTTTTATCTTGTATAAAAATGTATGAACTTTTAAAAACATAAGTCTGGTCCTTATGCTGTTTTGAAATGCATTTTTATATCTACTCAGGGTTTAAGACTCATTTCATCTTTCATACTTCTCCTGAAAAACTCAAGATAAACTTAGTATTTTGTATTTTCTAGGCTTGCATGAAATTGTGCAACATTTTTTGAGGTGTAATACATAACATACCCATAATAAAATATATAAATCTTAAGTGAAGTATTCAATAGATATTTTAGTATTTAATCATTTAGAATGTTTCCTGTTTTTAGAAACTCAGTTGGACATAGAATATTATCAGGAAACTCAGAAGCTTTTTTAGTCTTCCTTCCATATAACACTTGAAAGGTAAATATTTCTGTGAATTTTAGTCTCCTGATTTGCTTTGAAAGGTTTTGTACTTGATCTTTGTAAATGAAATCTGTGCAATGTGTGCTTTTTATCTCTGGAATCTTTTGCTCAACTCATCTGTGCTTTAATCATTGATGTCATTTTTTGTAGTTCACTTTTTTTGATTGGTTATGTCATAATAAAGATGGAATTAAGGTTGCTAATCAGACTTTAATATAGAAAGATGATCCTGAAAGGCCCAGTGAAATAGTGAGGGTCTTAAAGTGTGGAAGATGATGTTCATGTGCTCAAACGCTTAACCAAACATTTACACATACCTGTGGATTACTGAAGACCTGATATCTTTGAAATATAATGATCTATTTTTTTTTCTTTTTCTTGATACAGAGTTTCACTTTGTCACCCTGAATAGAGTGCCATGGAGTCCTCATAGCTCACAGCAATCTCAAAGTCTTGGGCTCAAGTGTTCTTCCTGCCTCAGCCTCCCAAGTAGCCGGGACTACAGGTGGCCTCTACTAAGCTGGGCTGGTTTTTCTATTTTTAGTAGATGATCTTGATCTTGCTCAGGCTGGTGAGTGCAGGCTATCCACATGCCTTGGCCTTCCAGAATACTCAGATTAGAAGTGTGAGCCACCATGCCAGCTGATATTCATAATATATCTTTTCCAATCTGTAAAGTGTTATAACCACAAACAATTTGGTCTTAAATGTATTTCAAATATGTCTTACATGTGTACTATGCCAGTGTTAATTAAAAAAGAAAACCCAAAGAAAAAATTTCATAATCAAGACCCTGTCACATTGGATTTATGGGGATATGAGGATTGAGTGTATCTCGTAAAATATTTTTGCTGTGAAGGGACCTTTAAGTGAACAAAAAAATTGTTGTTTATCTATATTATCAACACAACACAAGGGCCAAATAACACTAAATTTAACTTTGTGTGTGTGAATGTATGTTAGCAGACTTATCCTTTGTGATATCCTGCTATACTTGTAAACGAAAATAATCATATTATTGTAAATTACATTTCCCTCCTAGACTGTCTCAAATACCTACAATATAACTCTTAACATCTATACTTGAAATAATTGTTTGGCAAATAGTGTCAATGTCTAAAAAATAGATTCCTGTGAAATTACATGATAAAAAGTTAAACAATATATAACTTTTTCTTTCTGCTTCTTGTTTTTGTGTTTCTAACTAAAATATATGTTTAGAAACTAAATACAATATTATATATAACTACATTCGTGTATGTGTATATACATCCATCAATCTCTTTCCATAAAAAGTTTTGATGAGATATAAATATTATTACTTTATGAATGAATCTCTCCATTTCAACATCTGACTTGTTGTTGTTGATGGTTTCTCCAGAGTTAATAGTTACTTTATATTGAATTTCTTAATTTTCTTTTAATTACTTATTTTTTAGCAGTTTCACAAATACATAGAAATATTTTATTATTTTGCAAAAGCCTAAACAAATGAGATGATAAGCTGTCAATTTCAGAGCTCACAGTCTCCTGTTCCAATCTGAAGAGTTCAAAACCTGATTCTGGACCTTGGATTCACCATTCCCCTCCCCTGTTGGACACTTACTTCCTTTTAAATGTAATGTCATAATTTCTTTGGTTACACCTTTTGTGTTCTGAATCACAATACTTCAGTTGATATATAGGAAAGTCTATATGAATACAAAATTTTGAGTCCTTTAACATCTTAAAAATATTTTGTTCTGTTCTTTCTATTCATTGTTGGGCCTAACACATTAGTCTATGAAATATATTCTGGCTATATACAACCATATATTACTTACATTAATGTAACTATTTTAATTTTTGCTTCCTATTTTCATTCCTTTATGGTGTTTTTCATGTTTTTCTTGCCTATTCTCTATCTTTGTTTTTTTTTTTTTTGCTCTATTATCTTTGAGTCCTTCTGTTTTGTGAGTTTGTTTTTGTAAATTTTAGTTATCATGTTCTAAATCATTAAAGATGTTTTCCTCAAAAGCTTTATCATCAAATTATGTTCTTATTTTAGGGAATCAAAATATAACTGCTCTGAATGTGTTCATCATATTTTCCTTCTGAACTTATGATTTATTTGTTAATTTTAGTTTACTCTTCACTGCAACTCGAAGGAGCGGCTCCCATGTCTAGTGATTTTTACCTTCCTTACTAATTAAGATCACAGTACTTGAAAGGTAATCAGGTCTGTGTGGGAAGAGCTGTGAAGGATTGGCAGTCAGCACATTCTTGTGGTTTTTCAGTGTGATTCAGCTTTTTCATTTGAAGATTCCCACATCTCAGGTGTGAAAATCTTTTTTTCTGAGGTAGCAGAGTTTCTGCATTTGGGGGGATAGGAAAAAAGAGTTATATGTCTGTCTACTTTTTTTAAGAAAATAAAACAGAACTAGGGATGTTGAAGCTCCATAATTCACTTTATAAAATATTAAATGTAGCTTCAAACTTCATGTCTTATGCCTGACATGACTATGGTGGCCTGTGATGTCTGGAGTCCTCAGGTTCAATTTTTACTATGAGTGAATGGACCTCTGTTCTCAGATGGAGGACCTGGAGCTCTAAGTATCAGGTTGCTTAGAAAATAATAGTTTGTTTTATTCAAATCCTGAACATCTCAGAGGGGTCTGTAAATGAACTAATTTCTATGATACATTAGTCTTCTTTTTCAGTCTTAAGTTATAATTTCTTCAGGCTTTGTAAGTCAGTTCACATTTTTCCTTCCAGTTTCTATCTTACAAAACATTTTAAATGTTTCATTCACATTTTCATCCCTCCAGTTCTCTTTCTCTTTGTAGGATTATAACACTTTTATTCCTCTAGTACACATTTATTAATATTTGGGGAAGAGGAATATATAAAATACGTAATATACATTCTTGGAACTTTTTCTCCCTTCTCTCTATGTTCCTTATAGAGAAATGTCAACTATTATCATGGTTTTAAAAATACCAAATCTATACAGATTACTCTACAAGCTCCCACTCAACATATAACATCACGACTATTTGTTCTATTGTATACTTAACATCTCATTGGAAAGTGTATTGTCACTCCAGATGCTATGCGCAAATATGTAAATCTTCAGCTTCCCACTCGTGTACATGTTGCTCATATTTTGGTGAATGACACCATGTCTATCTCCATAATCTACAGGAAACATCTTGTGACGATTTTTTATTCTTACCCCATAGTCATCATACTTTATCAATTCTTTTTGCCCTTGTGTTATTTCCAAGATTTCTTATTTCATACTTTGTCAACTATTTAACCTGAGCTTATTGTCCTTATTTGTGAATGAAAAAAAGCTGGCAATAAAAGTGGTAAGTATTAATTTTTATACCAGGTAATGGTATATTTGCTGAACACACACCACCTATTTTAATACTCACAGGGTTGTTGTGACATACTTTTTCTTTTCTAGCTTTACATCTTTATTGAAGTACAATAAACTGGTTTTTGTCCATACAATAAATGAATTAAGTACATTAATTTGCAGTATTAATTAATGATACCGTAATGACTATTAGCATATGGAGATACACAGGAAAGCTCCAAAGTGCCTTTTCAGGTCAATCCTAACCCCCTAGCAACAAATGAAATCATTATTTGAACTGTATTATTGCTTATTAATTTTATATCAACTTCATATAAGTAAAATCATACTATACGTACTCTTGGGGAAGACCTCGTTTACTGGAACATAATGTCTGTGACCTTATCTATGTCGTTGTACCTATACTTTTTAATTGTTTTAATTTATCCACTCTCCTGTTAATGGACATTTGAGTTGTTTTTTTTCCACCCCAGTTTTAAGATGTTATGAATAGTCTGGCTAGAAATATTATTATACAAGTGATTTGATAGATACATGAAACATTTCTTAGGTAGAAAAATCTTACTGGCTTCTGTACATTGTTTTAACATCGGCTGATGTGGTTAGGTTGATGGAATCATGTAAGGACTCACCTCTCCATGGCATCTGCTCCAACCTGTTATTTGAGCTTCTCACAGCTATAGACACCTAGGGCCGGGAGGCAGTGTCCAAAGTGATCTTTCCAAAAATTCTAAAAGAAAGCTACAAGGCTTCTGATAACCTATTCTCAGAAGTCTCAAAATATCCGCTCTGTCTCTCTGGATTGTCTGAGCAAAAAAAAAACCCCAGCAAGCCAGATTCAGAACAAGCATAGGATGTGAATAGTAAGAGTCATGGTTCATTTGGAGGCCATTTTTAGGGACTTGCTATGAAACATCTATTTAATCTTTGTAAACCCACTGAACACTTTTCCAAAACAGTTTCAGCAATAGATGGATATTCCTCCTTACCCTAATTAACACTTGACATTTTCAGTACATAGTTTTAATTTTAGCCTTCCTGGTGAATATACATAGGTACATTTTAGAGGCTATGATAGGCATTTTTAAATTAATATGTTGCTAAAGAGCTCTACATTCATACCAGCCACTTGAAGATTTTCCTGTGTAAAGTGTTGATATGAATCTGTACCTTGCTTTTATGTTTTATTCCTCTTTCTTATTCATTTGTAAGAGTTCATTATGTATTTGAAATGTACCTGTCAGATACAACTATTGGTCTTATCTTATTATTTCACTTGTCTTTGCATACTTATAATGGTGTCTTTTATGAAAAATAGTTCTTAATTATAATAAAGGGCATAATTTTTTATCTAGTGTAGTTATATCTTATTTAAGAAGTGTTTTATACTTTTAGGAAGATAATGAAGCTATTTCAGCATGTTTAAATCCTATAAGTATTATATATTTTATGCCTCTAATTAAAGCGTATAATCCATCTCTAATTATTTTTTGTATTGTTTTGATAGGAATTAAGGTTGATACTATCTCATACAAATATTTAAATGTTCTATGAATATGTATTGAACAAAATATTCTTTCCCTTCCAAATTCCAGCAAAACTTTTGTAAATCACATGATCATATATATGCAGATGTGTTCCACGGGACTTGACTGTGTGTTTTATACATGTACATTTGCCTATATACTTTGCTTATAGTTTGTTATATTTTATAGATATATTATATAGATATATAGAGAGTGTGATATAGATATATTCTTTATAGATGTATAGATATATATAGTGTAATATATTACATATAGTGTTTTAGGCTCCAAGAAAATTATTATAACTGATAAAATCTAAGTAATTTGCACCAAATTGGCAGCTAGAAAGTGACCAAACAAGGTTTTACATCTGTATAACTGGACAACTTGTGTTATTACTGTACTACAAATTTCTATGGCAGTTATAACCATTACATAGGGTGTTTGTATGCATCAAAAAGAGTAACAAAATTCAGTTATTTTTGTTTGTTCAAAAGAATTAAAAATAACAACTAACAAATCAAGAGGTAGGTGTGATACCTTTCACTGGATCAGAGGACGTCAGCTATGAGTCCTGGCTGACTCTAATAGTTACATGGTATTGAGAAAAGTATTTACTGTTGCTGTGATGCTGAGTATTTGACTTCTGATATGTTTTCCCTACACTGTGGCTTGAAGTTAGTCTGTATACACATTTAGCGCCCTTTGTAGTTAGTTATGGCTCTGCAATTAAGTTTTGGCCAAAGAAATATGGAACACGGTAATGTGCACCTCTTCCAGTTCTGCCCCCAAACAGTTTCCCACGAATTGTCTTCCATTACCTTTTACTCCAATCTGTTCATTAGATATTAACATACAGAATAAATTCAGGAGCCATATGTTGAAAGGGACACAGTCTTCATTAGCCTGCATTCTGGAATGCCTCTGTGAACCAGAAAATGTCCTCTCAGATCACATCCTTCAAGCTGCTGTCAAAACATCAGGAACAAAAAATAAACATCTGTTGAATTACCAGTTAAGGGATACCCACTTTAGCAGTTAAAATTGCCTTCACTAGTATATTTTTCTACTTTATATTTTATACTTAGCCCTCCAGTATCTAAAGTGGGATAAAATTAACTATTCACTAAGGTCCAGTGAAAATTTAAAAAATGATAGTGACATAGAAATTTGTAAACAAATTTATGCAAATATGTTTTTGAACCATAGATATTTCTGTCATTGAATTTTCAGGAGTCTATATCCTAGTTATTTAAACCGACTTAACATGCAGAAAATAGAGATCATATAAAAATAATTTTTATTACTTAAAGCAACTACTATGATGCTTTATACATAGCAGATAACTTATTTTATTGAATAACAGTAACAAACCATACAAATCTAGAACTTGACATCTGGACTCTAAATATTATCATGTTTTTAATTCAAATGGAGGCAGAGGAGGTCACTCTCACTTTCTACTGACAATATGATCTTATACTTAGAAAACCCCAAAGACTCAATCACAAGACTCCTGGAAATAACCAAGAAATACAGTAACTTTGTGGGGTATAGCAGTATTTACAAATATCTGTAAACTTTGTATATACTAATGATGGCCAAATTGAGAAGCAAATCAAGGACACAAAACTCTTCACAGTAGTTTCAAAGAAAATGAAATACTTGGGAATATATCTGACAAAGGAGGTGAAGGCTCTCTGCAGAGAGAATTATGAAACTCTGAGAAAATATATAGCAAAAGACATTAACAAATGGAAGAATATATCATGCTCTTGGCTGGGATGAATCATTGTTGTTTAAATGTCTATATTACAGAAAACGATCTATAGATTCAATGGAATTCCCCACTATAATACCAACATTATACTTTGAAAAACTCAAAAATAAAAAACAAAACAGTTCTTTGCTTTGTATGGAACCAGGAAAAAAAAAAAAAAAACAGCCTTAGAGCCAAGACAATACTTAGCAATAAAAACAAAGCCAGAGGCATCACTTTCTCAAATTTCAGGTTATACTACAAGTCCACAGTGATCAAAACAGCATGATATTGGCACAAAAATAGAGCCATAGATCTATAAAACAGAATAGAAAACCTAGAGATGAAACCCGACTCATATTGTCTTCTGATCTTTGATAAACCAAACAAAAGCATACACTAGGTTAAAGAAACCCTATTCAACAAATGTGGCTGGGAGAACAGGATAATCACATGTAAAAGACTGAAACTGGACCAGCATCTCTCACTACTTACAAAAATTGACTCATGATGGATAAAAGATTTAAATCTAAAACACAAAATGGTAAAAATCCTGGAAGAAAGTATGGGAAAAATTCTTGATGATGTTGGCCTAGGGAAAGATGTTCTGAAGAAGTCTCCATTGGTATCACAACAATAAAAATAAATAAATGGGACTTAATCAAGCTGAAAAGCTTCTGCACAACTAAGGACATGACAATTAAAGCAAACAATCTTCAGAATTTTCTGAATGTCTTTTCAGAATATCTAAATATTCTGAATTTTCTGAATATCTTTCAAGAAAAGATGTTTCCATGTTATGAATTTGACAAAGGATTGATAACCAGAATCTTCAGAGAACTCAAATTAATCAAGAAAAAAAGCAAACAATCCCATTTATCACTAGGTGAAAAGTATGACCAGAACGTCCTCCAACGAAGACAGATGAATAGCCAGCAAACACATAAAAAAAAATGCCCATTACCTTAATCATCAGGGAAACGCAAATCAAAACCACCCTGAAATGTCACCTGACTCCAGTGAGAATGGCCCACATCACAAAGTTCCAAAGTTGCAAATACTATTGCAGATGTGGAGAGAAGGGAACACTTTTGCCCTAGGGATTACAAAATAATACCGCATCTATGGAAATAAGTATGGAGAATCCTCAAAGAACTAAAAGTAGACCTTCTGTATGATTTCAAAATCCCATTACTAGGTACTCCTCAGAAGAAAAAATACATCATTTTACAGCAAAGACATTTGCACTAGAATGGTTATCACAGCTCTGGAATCAACCCAAGTACCCATCAACTCATGGATGGATTACTAAACTGTGGTATATGTATACCATGGAATATTATTCAGCCATAAAAATATGGAGGCTTTACATCTTTTTTATTAATCTGCATAAAATTGGAGAACATTCTACTTAGTCAAATATCACAAGAATAAAAAAAGAAGTACTTAATACTAATATGAAACAAGTAGATAACAAACATATGCCACACAAGAGAAAAACACAAACTCAAGTGAAAAACAAGGGGGAGGGAGGAGGAGGTGTCTGGGAGGAGGATTGGGGTTCTCTCATCTAAAACAGGCACAGTGTAAGGGCATATGACACACCTCCTGGGTGAGGGACACGACTGCAATTTGGACGTTACCTAACAGGTGCAAGCAAGGTAGGCTAGTCATCTGTACCATCATACTAAACTGAAATAACTAATTAAACAAATAAATACGATCATATTTTTAAATAATTAATATGCTTATATTATAACCTGTATACTAACTGGCTTTTAGTTTTGTGTTCATACAGATCTATTTTTGAATGTTTATAATGTTCTAAGCTTACTGTGTAAAATTGTTTTGTCTTGTTACATCTTTAAACAATATCTAAGAGCACTACTCAAAAAACTCACAGAACTGATACTATCATTGCAATGCAAAGAGAAAAAAATTAATAATCTAGTAAGCACTTATGCTAAATTTTAGGCAAAATATGTTTTGACAGATCTTAACTCATCTCTTTTATTATATGCTAAAAATTTTAAAATTAGTTAAAAATGCATATATAATTATCCTTAAGCTGTAAACACTTCCATCAGTGCCCATTTGTGAACACTATTACCAAATTTATGACGTACTTTTAAAGTTGTCTCTGGTACACTTATATTGGAGCTTTCTATCAAAGTTATTTTCTGGGATAAAAATATATACTGTTTATAGAAGTATTTGTAAAATATAGAGTTTCAGAAACTATTTTCTAAACTTAAGCAATCAAGTGGCTAATTGCGTTTTTTCAACTCTGTAGAATGGTTTAAATGGCCAAGACATTTGAAATACTAAATAATGTAGCATGTACATTTTTTACTTATACATATCTTTTTTCTCTCTTTCTCTTTAACAGTATCAGAGTCATAAGAAATTAAAAGTAACATATAAAAGGTAGCTGTGCAGCTGTTACATATACCAGATTAGGAGTGTAATTGACAGTGATACTAGCATCCTAGCAGTTGCCTATGGCCCTGTCAAAGATTAATCTCTTGAAAGAAAAAATGTCTTTAATACATTGCTTTCTTATAATCTCTTAGATTTCTGTGATATTACATTATATTACAACTCTTCAAAGAACTCAGAGTGCCTTGCAGATGTTATATATTAGTTCTAAATTTCCCTTGAAGGTCTAATTTACAAAGAATTATTCCCACCCCCCTTTTTCTGTAGTGAGATTACACTAAACACTTAGCAGCCATACTGAAGTGTTCAGCCTAAATAAATTTCCACCTGTAGTCATAACTATGTGGAGGAAGATGCAAAAGTAAAAATAATCATGAGGTAACTGAAATATTAATAGTAATTCATATTCAATTTTAAATTAAAAACATAATTATTAATATAACAAAAAATAGACCTTGTAAGAATAGTTTCTATACAAATGAAAGTCACGATGATGAATTCCTCTATTACCTTATTTGATTATTACACATTATGCCTGAATCAAAACATCAATGTACCCCATAAATATACAGAAGTATTATATACCCATCATTAAAAAAATTAAAAAGAAATAATTTTAAATGACATACATATCAGAATAATGTAGGTTTTGCAGAGTTTCTGCATGGTGTTACTTACATATGTAATTTCTTCAAAATTAATTTCAACTAATTTTTTCCCAAATTAGACCATATGTTGTCTAATTGGAAAATAAGATGGACTTATTTTTAATTGAATCAGTTTTGTGATTGTGTCTTCAATATGAGCAACATTAATTAAATATCACCTAAGGGTTTTGTTCACTCTCAATTATTACTTAAGTTAACTCAAACCCAATCTATAAAGTGGAAAAGGAAACATATTTATATATGCATGGGCATATCTTTATATTTAAATTGCAAGAAATTAAAGGCAATATATGGCAGCTACCATTAATGAACATCTGCCATGTATCAGGAAAATTAAATGCATGATCTTGAGTGACTAAGAAATCTAAAAGCAATATTTTTCAGATTAGGGTATTAAGAATCTTTGTAGATTAAATAACTTCTCTAATATATCCAGTAAGTGAATTAGCTGAAACGTGAACCAAGTATTGCCAAACTTTTTAATTCCCAAGTTACTTTAATTACTTCATATCTAGTGAATACGTTATCTAGATATAAGTTGAGGGAGAAACTCAGAAATATGCATTAAGCTGCTTTCAAAAGTAATCGACACGTACACTGAAGTGCCTCCTGGTCTGTACATGCAGAAGTCATCTTGGGCTTGAACAGATGATCACATTTCTGAGACACATGAGACTTCCCTAAGCACCAAGTTCATGTAGCTGTAGTAAAAAACAGAGGACAGCCAATACAGCATATTCAGTACAGAATAGTTGAGGTCTATGAGTTTCAGTGCAACTTCTGAGAGTCCTCATCACTTGATACTGACACACACATGATCAAGAGAGATGCAGCCATACAGCTTCTCAGCTTCTCAGCTTAGGCTTTATACCTTCCAGCCATGTAACCAATCGGAAGCATATGCCTGGTCCCCACTCTAGTGAACCAGCATCCAATCAATTATTGGTCACTCAAATTTCTATGTAATTCATAGGGCCTTCTCGTAGGAAGTGTACAATTCTCTTATGTTGTTAGGTGTGGCCATGTTAATTCGGGGTGGTAAGAAAATTTGAGTGGAAGAGAGATATGACAGTTCTCTAAAAGAGAACTTTAAAGAGTCATTACATATTTCAGTAGGTTTCTTGAATTTTTCAGTGTGCTATAAAAACAGCATGTCCCCGGTAGGGTTGATCCCATTGGAAATAGAGTGGAAACATTATAAACTTGCAGCCTACATGCAAGGAGACAGAAAAGTCTTTTTTTTTTAAAGTAACTAAGAGCAGGGTTGTCTTCAATTATAGGTTACTCATCAATTCCTAATTGTTCAATAAACAATCTCAAGAACGAGATTTCTACACAGCAACAACTCAGTAATATGTATCTTAAAGGAGATTTAGGGACATATGCCTCTCCTTTCATGGAAATTTATAACACTGTGTAATTTAACCTCCCCAAAATATATATTCATGTATCTTGACAAAATAATGTAATTTAAACCTGACATAAGAGCATAAAACTAATATTAATATTTTATATTTTAACATATCAGATGAAAGTAAGATGCATCAGTAAACTATATTTAAACTAATGCAACTTGGCTATTCTGACTTAGTGATCATTAAAATACCACATACTAGATTATTAATACTGGAAAGATGAAATATAACTCATTTAACAATTTTTTCACTTTTGTAACTACCAGAAACTATTCCCCCAAATTTGCACTAGTATCGTCATTATTAGTGACTGATGGTAATAATTACTTGATAGTAGATTGTAATAAAGAAATAGAAAATATATTAAATGTTTAATTAATAGATTGAAATAAAGAAATATAAGATATATTAAATGTTCAAATGTTCCTCCTTTGGCTCTAAAACATACTCAGAGAAAACATAGTAATAATAAATAAATCAGTCAATAGCTTTAAAAATGACACTTATCACCTTTGGATATTGTTTTCTCCAAATTGGTCTGTAAAATGTATGATCAAAGTACTATTTGTCAATGGTTTCATAAATGTTGATCTAATAATTTTATTTATAATATAGTTATTTAAAAAGATTTCCTATAAGGAGAATTATTTTTTTTCTTAGGAGAATTATTTTTAAAAAGTTGATATACTTCTAATTAAAAAAATTATAAGTAAAACTTTTACATTTAATAGTCATTCTAAATAAAAGGAAATGTATTTGAAATGAATTTAGTATTTCAAATATTTGTCCCTATTGTATGATTTTATAAGTTTAATATAATCTTTCATCCATGTGTTATATCAAACTACATTCTTTAGAAATATTTTCTGCTTTTATTCTTGTATTTAGTACATGAAAGAGAAAAACATTTATATTATTTATTGTAGGAGAATCATGTGTTTCCTCAAAGATGGTTAAATCTTAATCCCTGGAATCTCAAATATGTTAAGTTAGATGGTAAAGGAAAATTAATTAATTCACAAGTAGAATTAAGTTTGCAGGACAGCCGACTTTAAAATACATAGATTATTATGAATTATCCAGGCAGCCTCATATAATTACAAGGAAAATTAAAAGTGGTAGAGGGACTCAAGAGGGAGAGCCGGAGAGATGACTTCATAAGAAGGACTTGCTCCAATGTGGCTGATATTGAAGATAGAAGAAGAGAAACACTTGGCAAGGAAAATAGGAGACTCTACAACCAGAAAAGACCCACAAATGGATGCTAGAGCCTCCCTTCAGAAAAGAATGCACCATGCCAACACCCTGAGATTAGCCCAGGGAGATCTATGTCAGACTTTCCAGCTAGGGAACCAACCATAATACAATAAATTTTCATTGTGTTGAGCCACTGAATTTGTTGTAATTTATTCCAGCAGCTACAGAAAAGCTAATACTTGTATCCAATACATCTCTTAGCAATTATTTAGTAGTATTCTATGTTCAAATCTGAGCAATGACAATTTTAAAAGAAGAAGAAAATGGAAAACTTTAATAAATAGAATCAAGATTACTCAAATCATACCTACAATAAGAATCACTGTCTTATAATAAATAATATATAATAATAAATAAATAATAATAATAATTTATAATAAGAATGGGAATAATAAATAAATTCTCATGATTAGACTGTAGTCACCTAAATGGAATTTGGCATAATAGGATATAATATACAATTTGAACTACCCTTTAAACTGAAATTTGTTAAATTAAATGCCACCAAATTAGCTTCTTAGAAACACATTTTATCCCAGTATCATTTATGAAATAGGAATTTTTCCCCCAGTTTATGCTTTCATTTAGTTTATTGAAGATCAGATGGTGGTATGTGGCTGGTTTCATCTCTGGGTTCTCTATTCTATTCCATAGATCTATTACTCTGTTTCTGTGCTTGTACCGTGCTGTCATGAACACTGTAGACTTAGAGTATAACCTGAAGTCTGATAATGTGATGCCTCAAGATTTGTTTCTATTTTTTAGAATTGCATTGTTTATTCAGGTTTTTTCTGGCTCCATATGAAATGAAGTCTACTTTCATCAGAGAAATGCAAATCAAAACCACCCTGAGATATTGCCTTACCACAGTGCAACTAGCCTACATCACAAACATCACAAAGTACCCAAGCTCAAGACACTGGTGTGGATGTGGAGAGAGACGGACACTTTTACTCTGTTGATGGGATTGCAAACTAATACAGCATCTATGGAGAGAAATATGGAGAATCTTCAGAAAACTAAAAGTAGACCTTCTGTTTAATCTTGCAATTCCATTACTAGGGATCTACACAGAGAAATACAGTTATTTTACTGTAAGAACATTCACATTAGAATGTTCATTTCAGCTCAATTCACAATTGCCAATACACAGAATCAACCAAAGTGCCCATTAACTCATGACTAGATTAATAAACTATGGTATATGTATACCATGGGATATTAGTCAGCCATAAAAATGATGGAGACTTCACATCTTTTTTTATTAACCTGGAAGGAACTGAAAAACATTCTTCTTAGTAAAGTATCACAAGAACGGAAAAGAAAGTATCCAATGTATGCAATAAATAAAACCAATAGACAAACAACTGTGTACTCACACAAGTGAAAAACACAACTAAATTCAAGGGGAGGAGGAGTGAGAAGGGAAAAGGGAGAAGGGATGAATTGAGAGATTGGGAAACTCTCACCTAGCGGGAATGATGTAAGGCTATAAACAGCACACCCACTGGGTGAAGTGTTTGCCTACAATTTGAACTTTACCAAACACATGAAAACAATATAAACTAATCATTTGTACCACCATATTAATCTGAAATTTAAAAAAACCACACATTTGATCACTTCATTCTTTTCAGAAATGTTTACAAACTTTCAATTAACTAAGTAATAAAATGCATTTGCTGTACTTTATACACCTATAATCTGGATTTACCTTCTTAACATCTAAGTCTTCTCCGTAATATTCATTTTCCCCTACAAATTTCATATCAATGACATTTTCCAACTTCTTACCTTTGCTCAAGATCTATTGCAGCTTATGGATTAATCTTTTAACTAATCCATTTGCTTATTCAACAAATATATATTTAAGGGAAATAATACATATTAAATGAACACGATAAATTAAAGAAAAAAGAAAAAGATATAAACTAATCTCATTTTAAAAAAGTAAGACAGATAATGGATCAATTTTAATACAGTGTAATAATGAAAATGAAAACGTGTGTAAGGGGCAGACGGAGGGGCGGAAATATCAGCAGAACAGCACCAGACACTGGGAGCAGAAATGGAAATAATCCAGATAATGCAATCACCAGAATAATTATGGTCAATGTGATCGTTAAGTAAAGAACAATATCAAAAATGTCATCAGTGAACTGGAAACTATTAAAGAAGAGCCAATTGTATCTTTTAGAACTTGAAACTATAGTAACTGAAATTAATATCACCAAAGACACTGACATTGCTTTGTGGAAAGGACACTTCCCTGATCCTATATCCTATTTTCCTTAACTTCCCAGAGCGTTTGAAACTGTTGTCCCACGTACTCTTTTTACTCCTACTGCTTCCTATCAATTTCCTCCTCAGGCATCCTTTCAATGCTCTGTTTCTAAAATCTACACCCCCCAAAGCTGTCCTATTAAGTGAGTTCAGCTCTATATGTCCAAGATTTCCAAAAGTGTGTTTCTTTCATTCTATGCAATTTCAAATCGGTTGCTTTTGAATTTGTTTAGTATTAATTAAAAATTTAGCAAGCATTTACTTATCAGAATTTTTCTTTACCTTATTTACT
This sequence comes from Galago senegalensis, assembly GCA_963575145.1. Taxonomy (NCBI): domain Eukaryota; kingdom Metazoa; phylum Chordata; class Mammalia; order Primates; family Galagidae; genus Galago; species Galago senegalensis. Next base: position 19,415 of record CAUYTI010100048.1, read on the forward strand.
GTTTGTTGCTTCTAAACTGAAGTTTTTATAAATTTTGCTCCTTTGAAAATTTAAAGCTTTCAATACTATGATTTACACACAGTAGTCATTCAAACTGATGGATACAACTTTTACAAGGAGCCTTATTATAGTTTAGTGCTACATTATTACAGTCCAAGGACAAATTAAGTATTCTTAGTACCTATGTCAATATGCTATTTTCAAAATTAATTATTAACAATTTATTTCACCATGATGGCATCATTTAACTTGTTAATGCTTTAGAAATGACCTACTTGGAAAATTAAAATGTCAGTTTTAAAAATTCTGTCATGCAAAGCAGAAGTTTTTTATTCATTGCCCTCAATCTTGAAGCTATACAGATTGGTTTTTTTTTTCTCATGTTATTACTTTTCACTACTTTATTGAATTTATTCAGAGATAAAAATAACTATGAAAATAAAATGCCTTTTTCATGAGCGGCACTTCATGATTATTTTTTGCTTTAACAGGTACTTTGGAAATGAAACACAGTAAGTTGTTGAGAGCTTTTAATGTATCTGTTCTCTGAATTGCTAGACACAGTCGCTAGATACCCACTTGTGCAGCAAAGGAACTAACTTCAGAAGAGAACAACAAATAAGGCCATCTATCATCATCCATCTATAGCACGCGCACAGACAGAATGGAGAAGTAATCAAGCTAACTGGAGTGTCCAAGAGAACATGAGATAAGGTATACATGTTCACTTCTTAAGTGGGATGCAAGACCCAAACATAATAGAAACATAATTGTTTCACAATTTCTATTTATTGGGTTCAAAATTCTACTCAAAATTTTTGTTAAATAATATACATAATGTCAACTTTAAAAATATTTAGCATGGGGTGGTGCCTGTGGCTCAAATGGGGCAGGTTCAAACCTGGCCCTGGCCAAAAACCACAAAATTTTTTTTTTTTTGCATGAGGGAAGATTCGAGAAACAACAGAGGAAAAAAGCAAAAGAGTTTTTGCTGAGAAAAGAAAAGCTCAAAGATTAAAGAACTTTTAAAGAGAAGACGACTCCATGAGGAAGAGTTATAGAATTTCTGTCATCTCAAAGCCATAAATAAAGAATATGAGAGAGAAAGAAGGGGGGAGGAAGAAGGTCATTTCTATATGCATTACAGTATAGGTAAAAAAAAAAAAAAAAGCAAACTTCACGTGAGCAATCTGTCATTATTATTACCATTATTTTGTATGAGGTTGTCAGAGTTGCCCTTTGATGAGCTGGATGTGATCTCAACTTGCTGAGGAAGGTTTCTTAAGAAAGCTTTGGTACAAAAGTCAATTGAAAAAGGCAAAAGTAGCTGGCTGGGGTGGCTCACGCCTGACAAATATCATGACAAAAAGGAGATCGTGACAATGTGATGTTTTGTCTTGTTGAAAAAAACACCTTATTTTTCTTCACACAAATATCTTCTTCTTCCTACAAATTATGACAATGAATCAAACTAAAAAGTGGCTGACATAAAGAAATACATTTTGAATAAGCTTTTTATAGAATAAAACAAGTAAATTAAATATTACTTCTTCAATATCCCCATGAGATTCTTGAGATACTGTCACTGCAGAACTATAGTTGCCCTTGGAGGCCAGGCTGTACAACTGACTGATCAAATGTTGAAATGCCTTGACTGTGAGCCTCACTTGTTTTTAAAGAATTACACTTTAAATGGCTACTGTTAGTATTGGGAGTGGGGAAATTACCAATTAAGTTCACTTCCAAAGTCTTGTCAGCGGAAAGAGAGGAAATATATGCATATACACACATACCCACATATACGACGATACCTATAAAAGAGAAAATCTCTATCAATCCAGGCTGTCAAGTTCTCCTAAATTTTTCATTTTCCTTTTGAAACACAGGTAAAGTAGACTGACAAAATTCGCTTTCTTTTTTTTTTTTTTTTTTTGAGACAGAGCCTCAAGCTGTCCCCCTGGGTAGAGTGCCGTGGCATTACAGCTCACAGCAACCTCCAACTCCCGGGCTCGAGTGAGTCTCTTGCCTCCGCCTCCCCAGTAGCTGGGACCACAGGCGCCCACCACAACACCCGGCTATTTTTTGGTTGCAGCCGTCATTGTTGTTTAGCAGGTCTGGGCTGGGGATTCGAACCCGCCACCTTAGTGTATGTGGCTGGCGCCTTAGCCAGTTGAGCTATAGGCGCCAAGCCCAAAATTCGCCTTTTAATCTGATCCCAGAATGATGAGTTATCCACCCCTTTCCTCCACCCCATTCATCAGTCTATTCCTTCTCCCACCAAAATTCATCAGAACAAGTTTGCATGGATACACTTTTATTCAAAATCTATTATATTTTTGTATTTGCTATAATTATTTAGATAATCTAAGGTTTACAGACAGATACAAAAATAAAACAAAGATTCCCTTACATTCTTTATCCCACTATCTCTAATGTTAGCATCATTAGAGAATATCTAATTATCATTAGATTACTATTAGAGGATATCTAATATCATGTAGTAAATATCATTCTCTAATGATATTCTCTATTTACTATTAGAGAATATCTACTATCAAATAGTAAATTTCTCTATTTACTATTAGAGAATATCTAATATCATTAGAGAATATCATTCTTTATCCCACTTTCTCTAATGTTAGCATCCTATATTACCATAATAAAATATCAACAATGATACAATGTTAATTAAACTGCAGACCTCACTATGCTCTTAATCAACTTTCCTTATTCAAATTTTCTTTGTACTTTTCAGTTGGGAAGATGCAATAGAGAATCATGTAACATTCTTCAAAGTCTACAGAGTTGATAATTTAGAAAATGAATTTTTGTTTAATAAGGAGCACAGGTACTTATCTCAAAGGTAAAAAAAAATCAGAGACCAGAGAAGAACACTCCATGAGAATCCAATGTAAGTTAAAACATTATTTGCATCTTAATTTTTATTATGTCAATATATTATACTGCCTTACAGTGTAATAAATGTTTTATAGAATATCTCATTCTCACAAATATTTTCATGTAACAAATATGTTAAAGGTTCATTTGGAATATGTCTAATTTAAAAGCCACACAGAAAATACTTGGGTCCTGCTCTTTTCTGGACACATTTTATTTCTGCTTTTTTTTGACTCTTCCTAAGAAAGGCTTCAAGAAAATTTGAATTAATAGATTAAATAGGGACTGATATCAATACTGCATGTATTTTATCTTATTTGATTTTGCTGGTTGGTTGTTGTGGTAACAGAAAGAGATACAGTTTCATTACTTTCATTTTTATGAATGGATGTTGGTCATCAATATTATGTATTTTCTTGCAGTTGGTTATACAAACATTTTCTGTAAGATAAGTAGGCTTTTGCAGTACATATGCTTACATATGTTTTAATATCACAACTAAATTGATAAAAAACAAATAATTTTAAAAATTAGATATATGTTAACTACAAACAAAAGAATTTTTTGTTTCCTAGAGAAATTGTTTAAAAAATGGTCCACTATAGGTATACACTCAAATTTCTAATGATCTTTATAATCACAAATATTTTATTATATAATCCATATGATGAATGATTTATTTTTAAGTTTTCCCCCTTGCATATGTGTTGAGAGACTTCCCAATGTCAAGATGTTATAAAAAATAATTTATTTTTCTTCAATTAATGTGGTCCCATTTTCATATCTTTGAATTGTCAAGAGAGTAGCTTTATGCATGAAAGTAGGTAGAATTCCAATTTTATTAATTTTAAATGGACTATTATTTTTATTTTATCATTATTAATTTAACAAGTACTTATATATTTTAGTATGTCCATGATTATTATAAGTGCATTAAAATATTAACTGATTTTATCTTTATTACAAACCTATGAGGTTGGTGTATAATTACTCTCATTTTGTTGATGTGGCAATTAAGATACAAGGGGTTAAGTAATTTATTCAAGGTCATTCAAATTTGGAGAATTGGTTTTGAGATGTAAGCTCATGCAGTCTGGATCCAGAGCCTTTTAACAAACTTTTAACAACTGCTTGTCCTCGTTTATTGAAATTTTGTCATCTCAATCCTATATAAAATTTAATTTTAAATTTGGGCATGATTCTGGCCATTGTAGTTCACCTGGTCCATCTGTAAACTTAATATTAATGTCTTATTCTTTCGATTACTGCAACTTCATTATCAGTCTTCATATCTAATGGCATATATACCCCTCTACTTTTTATCATCAATTTAATATAAACTCAGGGTCTATTTTTTAATTTAGTTTTTAATTAAAATCATAACTCACACATATAATTAATTACTCTATTAGCTGATTTTTGAACTGGTTCAAAGTTGGTGATGAATACAAAAATAATAACATTGTTTTCTTTTATGTTTTACCATCTTTTCTGCCTTCAAATACACTTGCTTGGACCCCTCTTTCTTCTCCCTTGGTGACATCGCCACAAGGATGCACAGCTTTCTGGTCATTTGAACATTTTCCCATTGTGAAACCTGTCTTTGAGTATTACAAATTCAAATGCATTCAACTACAAAATCTAAACTTTTGTCTGAGTTGCAAGTTCTTCCCAAACACATTCCCACTTCTTGCCTTTCTCAATCCATCCTTCACCCTTACTACTGGTGTTCTAAGGATGGTGTTGGCTGGTGTCTCATTTCCGGATTACTCTCTACATGCCTTTTTGTGCTGTCCCTCCAGAATTCCAGGCACTCAAGGTGATTGGAGAGGAAAAGGGCACAATCTTAGGTGACTGTAGCTTAATCCATCTGCTGGAGCCCTCTCTGTTGCAGATGCCCACATGATGCCTGTTCCTGGGAACACTGTTAGAAATCACAGTTGCTGTCTCCTGCTCACAAATAAGACCTCCCAAACATGCCTTTGAATGGTGATACTATCTCCAGACAGCCCTCCAGTCCTTCCCTGTAAAACAAATCTAGGACTCTTTCAACCTCTATGTGGATTTACTTTTTTTCAAGTTCATGTTTTGTGGCAAAAGTTTGCCCAAGAAAAAAAACCCACTTACTCTTGTCCCAAGCTCTGGAACTATTTTATTTCCACTGTAGAATCTGTCTTTTTATAAATCTGTCAGGATTCTCTATATTTTAATCTCTCCATATATATTTTTTTCATATATCCTGAAGCATATATATATGTATTCTGAAACATTATTTTATATACATTCTACATAAGATATTTTAAATTTTATATAAGCTCAGCTCTCCCTAATCACCTGAAGTATATCAGCACTCCTTAATCAACACATCATATTTCTCCAATGAAAGATGATAGCATTTTGAGAATTCTTTAAAAGTTGAAAATGAGGGTAGAAGCTTACAGATTGGTAATACATTATTCATAATTATCAATTCAAAAGGAATCATTTTAATATATAGTTGACCTTTGAACAACGCTGACTTCAACTGCATGGATCCACTTACGTGTGGATTTTCATCTGCCTCTGCCATCCTTGAGGCAGTGAGATCAACCCTTCCTCTTCCTCTTCCTCCTCAGCCTACTTAATATGAAGATGAGAAGGACTAAGAACTTTATGATGATCCACTTACACTTAATAAAAAGTAAATATATTTTTCTTCCTTATGATTTTCTTAGTGACATTTTCTTTTCTCCCGCTTACTTTATTATAAGAACGTGGTATATAATACATATACAAAAAATATATTAACTACGTCCGCTTTGAGTATGGCTTCCACTCAGCAGTAGGCTATTAGCTCTGTTTATTGAGAGTTAAAAGTTATGCACAGATGTTTGACTGCGTGTAAGGTTGGCACCCCTAACCCTGGGTTTGTTCAAGGGTCAACTTTATTTGGAAGTCTATGTTTGAGATTATATTATGAAGCCATTTGGGGCCACTTATCCTTTTTGTAAAGTAATCTATCCACGGACAGGCTCTTTACTGTTCTGCTCTCAATGCAAATATTCTAAAAGTAGCTTTCATCAAATCATTGATTTTAAAGAATTAAAGGGAGTACATCTGATTCTAAACATGTCAACACAACTTTTTAAAACTTTCATAATATTAAATATATAAAAAGCCTTGTTTTAAAATCATGAACCAACTAAAAAGTATGTAAGGGGAAAATGCATTGCTTGGATTTAACATCAAGACTTGGTATGCTAGGCAAAACTTCCGGTTAGTGCTCTTTAATTAAGATATGACCATAACTATTTTAAAAAACTTTTAGTTTCTTAGTGATCTTCAAAAGTCAAATATAAAATATCAATAATTTGGCAATTCCACTTTCTTCCCTTACCCAGATATTCTAAAATTTGTGCAAATCATTTTTAATCTCTAAAATAGTGAATATATTCCACCAATTTTTAAGAATATATTCCACTCAACTTTCTTTTAGTATGCTCTATGATAAATTAATCTAGTTTCCAATATATTCCTTTACTTCATGCTTTGTTTTTAGCCAACCCTTTCCCCTGCCTTTTATAGTCTTTAGTTCTTTTTATGGTGACCTGTAGAATTGCTAAAGGAGGCAGGGACGTGGAGACATACACCCTGGGGGAAAGAGCCATGCGCTTGAAGTAAAAATGTCTTTGCCTCCTCACTGTGCAACTTATCAGCAGGTTAACAAAGGCAATATACTTAAATTCTGAAACCATCAATTTCCCTTGATTACATATGACACAATTTACAGATGAAGAAATTGTAATTACGTCTTCGGCATGAAGTGCATGTATAATAGACACCTCAGATATCACATATGAAAATTATAATTTTAATCATAAAATCCAAAATTACTTAAAATTATTTTAATGAAGGTGCCAACTGTATATTTTTTTCTGTAAAATGTTTTTGTTTGAATTTAATATTATTTTGGCAAAATACTTAACATAAGATATACCCTCTGAACAAATTTCTAAATGGACAATATAGTATTGTTGACTATTGGAACAATGTTGTACTGTAGATCTCTAGTAGTAGATCTCTTATTAATCATGTTTATACTTGAAACTTTATGCCTGTTTTTCTAGTAATCTCTCATTTCTTATCTGTTGAAACTATCAGAAATGAATAAAATTGGACACTAATTTTAAAATGATAAAATAATTGTATGAAATAAATTGTATTAATTAAAGGTAAACATATTAATCTCCATGGTCCTAGGACTTCTAATAAATCACCTTGAAATGAGCACTCCTACTAATTTGTAGTAAAAATAATGCAAGTTTCATTTGAAATGTGAAGTGTTATCAATAAACTGGGAAAATGCATGTGCATACTTTTTAAATTCTTTTAAATTTTAACTCTTTTTATTATTATAATTTTTCAAGACATCCCCTGTAAGCACTGGCCACTGTCTCATATATCCTAGGTAAATATTTATTTTTTTAGTTTATGTTTAATGGGCAAAACTTGTGTAAGTTTATGGGGCATAATGTGAAGTTTTCATCTATGTATACATTGCATTAGATTCAATCAAACTAATTAACATCTCCTTCATCCCACCAGCTTATCATTTTTTTGTGATGAGAACTTTAAAATCTATTTTCTAGCAATTTTGAATAATTGCTATTTTCCTGTGAGAAATTTGGCCTTCCTGTTTATTTGAAAACAGAAAAATTATTATGGTATAATTAAAATGTTATTGTACTGCAACCTTAATTTTAGCTAAACTAAAATTTTAAATGTATCTTTTTACACCAAAAGTGAAGATTTGCCAATATAATGACAATCGTTTTTATTATTTTCTTCAACTTTTCTGTGAGAAAGTAAAAATGCATTTCCTGTTTAAAATAAAATCCATGTAGTATTAAATATAACACAAATCCTTTTACTTTTTTATTTTTGTTTTGGTAAACTTAAAGGCTATAAAATTTATTTCAAAGTAGAAAAAAATGAAAGAAATAAAATAATCGATTTATAATTCACATATAGACAATGCCTCAAAATTCATTCCATATAGATATTAAATATTTTTAAATGTTTTTTAAAAAAGGAAGAAAATGGGATGTGTTTGAGCATCCCAACTTAACCTAGAGTAGACAGTGATTCTAATAGAGTCTCTAAATAACATTGGCCTGTACTGCCTACTTTTAGACTCCATAAACTAAAGGCAATCCCATAATTAATTTAAAGGATTGTAGCATAGACCGTCAAAATACTTAGAAGATAAAAGCATCTAAAATTATAAACTTATTTCCTTCTTAACAAACAAGTGTCCGCAACATCGTGTTCATTTTAAGATAGTCACTAAAACGATACAAATCTCTGCGTGTACTGTTGCTTCCTTTGGAGGTCTGCCAGAAAATTACAGTTGTCCCTGACCTCTATCCTACCACCATTTCAAAGGTACTTAACAACCATTGTTAATAAAGTGAACGTGTGGAAAATAATATGTATTCAAAAATTCATCCTTTAAACATAATGGATGACATTTAATGTTATGTGATACACTAAATCATTGGATACTAATTTTTTATCAGATACCATGGGTTGGGCACACATTTTGAAATGTAAATATTTTATCAAGATGCATCAATGGAAAAGGCTCTTGATGCTGAAAGTACTATTTAATGGCTATGCAGGAAATTTATATCTTTGAAAAGGAAACTCCTTCATGCCTTTCAGGGTTAAAAATGTTCTATACAATCAAATAATGACGAATTTCAATATTATTTTTGTTTTGTTTTTGCATATATATACAATTTTATTTAGTTTTTAAAAAATTAGACCAGCTATCAGATAAAGTATAAAGAAATTATATTTAGAGCAAATCTTAATTTTGACCTTCTTGGAGTATTACTTAATTTTACGGAAAGTTTGCCTGTCAGAAACCATGTACAGTGAAATATAAAAATGTGAATAAAATAAACAATCATATTGTTGACTGGTAGAGAACTGAGTGTGACACACAAGATGCCCATGACCAGAGGAACCGGTTCTGTGACAGGGCAGGCATTCCTATCGGTTATCATTACATTCTATAAACCTGCAGAGAAACATGAGCAGTCCTCCTTGTAGAAAGCAGGACACATATACAATGTCCAAAAGCCTTGAGAGTGGCTCCAATGTGTCCACAATGAATGTCAATGTCCACAATAAATCATTGTCTTAGAACGTGAGTTCTCAGACTGTAGACAAATTTACTGAGGACATGTCACAATGCAGACTTTGGGTCCAAGGTTTTTGTTTCAGGAGTTCAGTAGTTTCAGTTATATCTCTACCATGTTTCGTGGTACCGATGATACCACTAGTCCAGGGCCCACACATTGTGTCCAATGCCCTAGAAGATCTTGTTATTTCCAGACCCAGTCATCCATCAAAGACCTTGTCAGGGGTGGGAGAAGCCTGTCTCTCCATAATTGATTCTATTCCCTAAATCTGGAACTGATAGACAAGTAAGTCTGCCTTGCTACATACTAGAAAGAACAGATTTTTAAAACTTTTAAAAGTTTTTTAAACTTTCTATCTATGATATTGTAGACTCAGAGATTCAAAAGTGAATAAGTCAGTACCCTTTTTGACCTAGTAGACACTACTACAGCCTAGAAGGGTTTAGGATGATAAAACAGAGTACATCAATAGCAATGAAATGTTCCTAAAATAGAGAACTCAAAGGAAGGCCTGTTCATGCCACTTGGCATCCAAGTTAGAGAACGAATGCTAGGCTGGGCATGGTGGCTGACAAGGCCAAGGCAGGAGGATCCCTTGAACTCAGGAGTTCTGGAACAGCTTGAGGAAAAGAAGACCTGTCTCCATAAAAATAGAAAAAGTAGCTCTTCAGAGTGGTGGGCACCTGTAGTCCTAGCTACGTGGGAGGCTGAGATGGGAGGATTACTTGAGCCCAGGAAATCAAGGTAGCTATGAACTTGGCTGAGTCCATGGCAACAGAACAAGACTCTGTCTCAAAAAAGAGAAAAGAAAAAAAAAAAAAACACTTTCCAAAGGGGGTGCCTGGGGGATCATGTCTTAAAAGATGCACGTAAATTACCCAGGTATTCACAGTAAAATATTTTCTAACAACAAAACACAGTGAGGATACTTTATCTTTCTAATATGCATGAAATAAATAAGATGAAAAAGAAGTTTTCTATTAGAATAGACTCACAAAACACTTGAACTTAATCTGGGCTTTGTCCTTGCTTCCCTCTTCATAATATTTTCTCATCCTAAAGTTTTTGTTTTCTTTTTGGTTTGTTTTAATTTGAGTTGGAGCTATATTTATATTTCCAGACTGATTCTCTCACTTCATAAATTGTTTAAGATTCCTTAACTCAAACTGTGAAAATCGCTTATTAAAAGTTTCAGATGAATTTCTTGGTGGTGTTTTTCAATGCTAAAAAGCAACCTAAATATAGATATAGACAGGTTCTCTCACACCTCCCACCATAGGAATGTGAGACCACAGAGGGAGGGCTGCTGCTCTGTGCTGGGACCCTAGAACACTGTCCAAGGGCTTCAGGAGAGAAAAATTGTACCATACTACAAGAATTACCTTTGCTATTTCTGTTTCATCCTCTCTCCTCTTGGGAGCGAAGGGAATTTATTTTACAAGGGAAAGGAAACTTAAATGCTTACTCAATACAAATAATAATTTATGACATATATAGGAAAGCCATACTAGTTCTAGATGAATAAATTTGGATTTAAAGCCATTATCCTTATAGATTTCACCATACGCAGCTCCAGGACCATCTTAAGATGAAAAGCAGTCGGAGCTGAGGAACTGGCATGTACAGCTGCATTTAGACCTAAATCTGAATATGGAGCAATGGGAACAGTTGCTGTTTTCTAGAAATTAGAATTCAGACAGACGTGAAGCATCAGTAAAACAGAAAGAATCAGTCATAGGCACATGTGTCACGCACTGGTACACAGATGCATTGTTTTCTGTGTTTTGTCTGTGTGTGGGGGGGGGGTATAAATCCACATAATGCAGAGTAAACAGTTAAGAAGAAGAAGAAGGTAATAAAATTCTTGTGGTAAAATAAACAAACACGTAAGCTATAAAATTCTGTGTGCTATATGATCTCAACTACTACTCTAATCAATATCAAACATTTGTAAATTCCATCATGGGTCAGGTCCCACGCTGAGAACACAGTGCCCAAGCGTCCCTTCACACGCTGAGAACACAGTGCCCAGTTCTCCCTTCACACGCTGAGAATGCAGTGCTGAGGGTCCCTTCACACGCTGAGAACGCAGGGCCCAGGGTCCCTTCACACGCTGAGAACGCAGTGCCCAGGGTCCCTTCACATGCTGAGAACCCAGTGCCCAGGTGCCCCTTCACACACGAGAAGGCAATGCCCAGGAGTCCCTTCACATGCTGAGAACACAGTGCCAAACAGTACGGTTTCTTGTCTTTATCGAGATTTAATTCCAGATCAGAGAGATTGAAAAACAATGGGAAAACAACAAAAATCGTATCAAAGAATGAAAAATATCCTTCAGAGAATTAAAATAAGTCAAAGTAATTGCAAGTGTAGCTGTTTAGACAAGAAGATCAGGAAAGGGATATTATCTTAGGGACAAAATATATTAGTTATCTGTTGTTCAATAACAAAAATCTGAAAATTTAATGGTTTAAAACAAAGAACATGTATTTTCTTGGTCTCAAATCCACAGGAATTGGAAATTGCCTAGTTGGGTACTTCTGGGTCAAGGTGTTTTAAAGACTTGTAGTCAAGCTTCCAGCTGAGACTACAGCCTCCTCTGAAGGCTCAGCCTACTGCCGGGATTTGTCACATGACTGTTGGAAAGCCTCAGTTTCCAGATACGTGAGCCTCCCCACAGAGCTGCCTCACAAAATTGCAAGTGGCTTCCCCAAGTCCACACTGCCTGTGATGGAATTATATGGTGGCATGAACACTAGGATGTGAATATTATCAAGGGTCATCTTAGGGCCTGCTGGCCACAATAGCATTTGTGTGGAGAGTTAAGAAAGAAACAAGTCATGAGACAGTAGGGGACAAGAATGTTGCAATTCAATTTTATTATATACTTTGTGATTCCTTTTTAACCGGTGTTGTTAGAATGAGTCACCACAAAAAGATTTTCCTGGGACCCCAAACACACTCCAAGTGTCCCTGCCCTCAGGTCTAATGTGTCCTACTTATTATTTCCCTTCAGCTCCTCCCTGGCAAATCCCTACAACACAGCCAATTGGTAATATTGTTCACATCTTCTGTACCCTTACAGACAGCCTCTCCACTTGTCCCCTCAGTTATTACAGGCCAATCTTGAAAGCTCTGACTGTAATTGTCAATGTCTTGTCTCTTGTATTTTGAAGTTCTCTGTCAGATGGGTGAACATTAGGATATTACATGTTCTTGATTAATTGACCCTATTATCATTAGGAAATGACCCCTTTACATCAGACAAGGCACTTATCTTGAAGACCCCTTCCTTCCCCCTGACCTGGTCACTCATCATCCCTTGTGTGACTTTAACTTTGGGTTAAAGTTCAGATCATGTAAGACTTTGTCTTGGATCTTAACACTTTTGTGGTCCTTTGTGGGTTGAGAGGTTCCTATCTGTGTTGTGTGGCTCTAGTATGTCAGAGTCACATTGTTCCATGACCCCATTGTTCTATGACCCCTTGCTTTGGCTTGAGGGGTCACTGTGGGCTGTCACTCCCCATCATGCTCCAGAGTCCTTTACAAGTTGCTTCTAATGGTGTGGTGGTTTTAGCTTTGGGGGTAGAAATTATTCCTGGAGGCTCTGGGTTAGTACATACTTGGTGCCCTGATTACAGGTTGGGTGATTGTGTTAGCAGCCAGTCTTGAATTTGTCTCCCTACTACATCGGCCACTAATTCAAGGTTACTTGGAGCAGCCAGTTCTAGCTACAATGCGAACACTGAAAACTCATTTGAAACCGAAGGCAAAAGAAAGGATAAAGAGACTTTTTAAAATCAAACTGCCACAGAAGCTGCTTCACTCAAAACTTTAGTTGATAGTTTTCATTACGTTACCTTTTGGGGCAACTTAACTTAAGACATATGAACAAGTTCCAACTTTGTCAGAAACACCTTGGAGTCACCATATTTTTCAAACTTGTGATTTTATATTATTATCTCATATCTGGAATTCAGAGATAAAAACTATTAAAATCTTTGTGTGTCTATATGTATTGATGTTTAAATGTATCATGTGGTATGTTTTGTCTACATAGTACCAAAATTAACTTATTAAAAACACACTAATCAATTAAGTAAATAAATCTAAACATTATTCAAGTTCACCTAAACTTAATAAATATTTGGTAAATATACTAAGTTATTAAAAGAAAAATATATTGGCACAATAAAAATAAAAATGTCTTCAAATTGTGAGCATATATTTTTGCTTGGTTCTAATAGGCATTTTATGTTTTTAAGGTGACAGGATTTAATAAAAAGGTTATAAAACTACAAATCAGCCAAAAATACTAATCTGTATTTATGGCCTTTTTGTTAAGTAAGGCTAATATTATTATAGATTTAATGAAAACAGCTGAGTCTTCTTTTGTTAATAGTAAAAATACCCAAGTGTTTAAGTTTCTTACTTGAGTATCAATATTTATAGGCTATAAAAATAGTTAAGAGATGACCTGGTAGGGGTAGGGGAAGGGGAGAACAAAGAGAGAAAAAAATAAAATAAATTTTAAAGAGTTAAGAGAAAAATAAAATAATAACTAAGTTATAAGTAATTCCTAAAATATATTAATTAGGTAAATATAAATGAAATAAATGCTTGTGAGCAAAAATTAGAGATTTCTTCCTAGGTTTTCAGTAAGAATTTTGCCAATAGTAGGGGTTAAAAATTTCCAGTTGATATATGTGATTGTGTGTATAAGAAATGCAAAAAGTAAGATGTAATAGTTTTTAAAAATTTAAGTTACCAAAGAGACATAAAACATGCTCTTATTGAAAAATGGTTAACTTTGTCTAACTCAAAAGTTATTTAAAGTTTATTAAAAGAAGACAAGAAGTAACCAGTAAGTAAGAGAGAGCTACAAATAAAAGTCCTGGGTAGGAGGCCCAGCCACTAGGTTTGTAACATGCCACCACACATTTCTGTTGGCAGTGCTGTACAAAGAATTTGGTAAAGTTCATGTCAATATGTGACTCTTTCTGGCTGAGGGGCATTCATTTTAGTAGTGCATTTGGTGTGCCATCATCAGAATGTCAGAGATTGAAGGAGAGCAATGAACAAACATTAAATTTCTTCTTAATTAAGGTTTTTTTTTTTTTTTTTTTGAGACAGAGCCTCAATCTGTTCCCCTGGGTAGAGTGCCAGGGCATCACAGCTCACAGCAACCTCCAACTCCTGGCCTCAAGTGAGTCTCTTGCCTCTGCCTCCCAAGCAGCTGGGACCACAGGCGCCGGCCACATTGCCCAGCTATTTTTTGGTTGCAGCCATCATTGTTGTTTGGTGGCCCGGGTTGGATTTGAATCCGTCACCTTAGGTGTACGTGGCTGGCGCCTTAGCCACTTGAGCCAGGGGCACCAAGCCATTATTAAATTTCTTCTTAAACATAGTAACAGTGGAAGTGATACCAGGAACGTGTTAGTCCAAGTTTATGGGCATAATGCCATAAACAGCAGTGAACAAATGGATTAAACCTTTTTCTGAGGGAAGAGAAAGTGTCACTGATGGGGAGAGGTGAGGTGGCTAGTGACGGGCATAATTGGTAAAAAATATTGCAGAAAAGTCATCACATTGTGAGTCAAAATTGCCAACTGACAGTAAGAAGCATAGCAGAAAGTAAACAAGAAAAAGAACCAGGAAAATCTTAACTTGAAATCTAGACCTGAGAAATGTGTGTCTCACACAGCACTGTGTGTGAGGGAGTTTTTAGCCTGTGTACAAATAGCTATATTGGAACCCCCTCCCTCCAAGCCTGATCTGGCCCCCAGTGACTTTTTTTTTACTTGCAGACAAAGGAAATATTGAAAGGAATTTTGATAACATTCAGGACATCAAGGGTAATATGATGACAGCCCTGATGGCCATTCCAGAAAAAGAATTCCAAAATTGCTTTGAAGGGTGGACTAGGCACTAGCATCAGTGCACAGCTTCCTAAAGAGAGTACTTTGAAGGTGACCCTAGTGATAGTCAGCAATGAGGCATGTAGCACTTTTTCAAGGATAAGTTTGAGAACTTAATTGACAGACCCTGTCTAAAGATAAAAAAATATGGAACACTTCACGAATTTGTGTGTCATCCTTGTGCAGGGGCCATGCTAATCTTCTCTGTATCGTTCCAATTTTAGTATCTGTGCTGCTGAAGCAAGCACCTAAAAAGATATATTTTTAACAAGGAGAATTAAGAAAAGAATAATGTAATACAAAGAAATAAGCTAATATTGTATATTTTTGTCCAAAAATAAAATGACTGGTTATTTAAGGAAATAAAACATTATGACAGAACAACAAATCTAAGCATATACTATATTGTCTGTATAAATTAGGATAAGGTTTATACAATATATTTATGACACAATTTAATGTGTGATCAAGTTTAATTTAAAATGTTTGGTTAAGACAACAAGATTTTCTGAAGTTATTAATTTATTTCTAATAAAATCACAAAATATTTTTATTCTAATTCTATAATCTGCTGCTTCTACAGAATCTTTTCTGATTTATATCCCCCAATTTAAATTTTGCCCTGGGTGCTACTTTTAGCTTTTTCTCCCTTTGAAAAGGCCAAGATGACAACTCTTCTTCAATCTTTTCCATTCACTCTTGGAACTCCCCCTCACCCCCTCAGATCCAAGTCAATTGTTATGGACTAATACTGAAATGTTTAAAAGGTTTAGAAAAGCAATGTTCTCCTGCAGTATAACTTAATTCTACCCTGGAATTTTTTTTCTTTTTTCATTTTAAAATACTAGAGGAGTATAAACATTTTTGTTACATGGCTGGTGTCTGGGCTATAAATGTGTCCATCACCCAAATAATGTTCATTGCACCCATTAGGGAGGTTTCTGCCCTTTCCCTTTTCCCCTCCTCCACCTGGATTTCCAATGACCTTTACTTCCCTCTGTGCATTTAAGTGCCCATGGGTTAGTTCCAACTTATTAAAGAACATATGTGGCATTTTTTTTCCATTCTCAAGATACTCAACTTTTCTTAATACAACTACATTATTGAATATGGTCAGATAATTCCTCATGCCGTTGCTCTAAGCTGTTTACTTCCCCCCACCCCCCTGCCCTAGGTACTAGCTTTTCTCATCCACGTTCTTCATACTTACCTCCTTGGAGGCCTTCTCTGTGCCTGGTTAGTTCAAGTCCCTTTTCATAAGGTTTGACTTCCAAGTTGTCTAAATAGTTTCCCAAAGGAAAAAAAAAAAAAAAAAAAAAAACAATGACAGAAGTTTTTTCTTTACCTTTTGGTAACTGGTATAGAAAATGGAGATGTTTGTGTTTTATCAAGATGATTCCAACATTATCCACATTAGATGTTTGATTGCTTAGAAGAAACTCAACTTAGAAAAGGTGAAGTTTTTGCTTCTATATGGCTCTCTGTATTCCTTTAAAGTCTTCCAGTTATTACTCTAGGTTAAGTGAATTGCTATTATTTTACAGGGAGCTGTAACTCTGTTTCACAAGTAGTTTAAAGTCTTTGACAAAACTGCTCAAATCAAATCAAAACTAGACCAAATCCTGTTAACTAACCCTTGTGTTGTTAACTTGCAGGGTTTCTGACTCATGGGTCTCTATTGCCAAACTCACTACGCTAGCAGACCTGACAAAAGAACAATCAAAATAAACTACATTCCATAAAATAGAGGCATTTCCCTTTTTCCCTTTATTTGGAGACATTAAGTCTCATTTTATAAATTCACCTTCGTCTAAATTAATATAAATTTATTACTAGATAATTTAAATGTTTACCTGTAAGCTTCCTCTTCAGGTCATTAGCAAAGGCAGACACGATTTATAAGACTTTTGGATAAAACATGGTGATTTTTTTTAAAAGAGACCACAAAAACATTCTGATACAAAAGTCATTAAACTCTTATGCTCAAATGGTTATTATGGTTAGCATAATTCCTACGAGTCTACAACTAAAACTAAGATTCTCCATGGTGAAAGATAAGTTAATTTTATGATTTTGCCTTTAGTGTTTGGTTTCTGCTCCTCTTTTATCTAAATGGTTTTTTAAAAACCAATAGTTACCACTTCTCATTTCACAAAATATGACACTCAGAAATGAGCAAAGAATAAATCATAGGCTAGAGATTTCACCGGCCATGTAATCCAACAGGGACAGGCCTAATAAAAGAAAAGGGATGCCTTTAAAATTCATAGCTCAGTGGGTAGGGCGCTGGCCATGTACACCAAGACTGGCAGGTTCGAGCCTGGCCCAGGCCTGCTAAACAACAATAGCAACTGCAACCAAAAAAAATAGCTGGGCATTGTGGGGGGTGCCTGTAGTCCCAGCTACTCGAGAGATGGAGGCAAGAGAATCACTTAAGCCCAAGACTTTGAGGTTGCTGTGATGCCATGACACTCTACCAAGGGTGACATAGTAACACCCTATCTCAAAAAAAACAAAACTCACATCTATGCACTATATGCACTATCCAAAGACGACTTGTTAAGGCCCTAGAGTAAGAATCTCTCAGGAGGCTATACAGATGCTGAGTATGTCCCCCACTGTTGTGCATGGCATCACTCCCTAGGAGCTGTTGGCAAGACCTATAAACCAGGGGCCTACCTGTGTCCCTAAAGTGGATGGCCAAACCTTGCTCCTGAGAACACTGGCAGATCTGGTAGGCAGTGGTGGCTACATGGACATAAAATTGAGCTACAGGGCAGCTCCACAACCACTCAGCTTTATGGTGCCAGTAGTTGCCATGAAGGTGGCTGAGTGTGAGTTGACCTCAACTGTGCTCCTTGGTGACACTCCAGAAGCCTGTGAAACCATCAGACCAAGACACCAGTACCAGCTGGAGCCATTAGACTGTGAGTGTCATAGGAAAAGCTAGAAAAGTATCAATTGGTTGTTATTCCTCCTCCTGGGAGGGATGACATGTGTGGTAAAGTAGGCCAAGCTCGAAACCTATAACAGCCTCCCCAATGGAGCCTATTAGAGAAAATTTGTCAGTAATAATACAAAGAATAGATTTTTCCGTTGAGAGTGCCTTCTAAACACTTGTGCCAATTCCCATGTACTGTTACTCCTGCTACCTGCAATAATGACAATGCTTTTTTAGATTGGTCCACGGCAATGGCAGTGATCCACAGCCAGCTCAATAGTTGGGTTTCCAAATATCTACCTTTGTCCAATGGAAGTGGGATGCCATGGAACATGTTTCTCTTAAGATCAGAGAATTGAAGCAACTAAATTAAGCTCTCTGGAGAGTGACAACCCTACCCACACAGTGACATCAACTCCACCATTTGTCATTGACAGATAATACATCTTAGAATACCTCCTACCTGCAAACTGTCAGTAAAACTAAAAGACTTGTCTTTACCTTTGTGAGACAATGCGAAAACATTAAACACAGCCAACACACATCAGTGTGGGGTAGATTAACATGGATAATGGCTGAACATGGAATGTTATACTAAAAGGCCCTCCTATGCATAGCATGGCATAACCATACTGCAAATGTGTCCACACTCTCCAGGCTGAAGGATTGGCTACCCTCTTTTGCATGTATACACTGTCATAATATGAACATCCAGTTAGACAGGAAAACAAATGGCTTCGTAAGAGCTAAAAATTATATTACACCTTTGGGGGCTGACTGGTGGGCCATAGTTACCTCCTTCACAACTGAACGGGAAAATATACCAGATGTGACCTTTCCTGCTAGGCATTATACATAAAACTTTGCCCACAATACCCAATAGTGTAAAGCCCTTGAGGTATCATTTCTCCAGGTTTTTGCCTTGGTGGGAATGCCCCCTAAGTATTCCAGTACCTGGAGCAGGAAAATTAAATGCTCTCATCCAAGTTACTGCTCTGGCTCAATTCCAGATAAAACACTGGACCCCACAAAATGGCTGTGTACCTGTTAAACCATGAAACTACCCAAATGAGAGAAAAGTGGTTTTTATAAAATAAAATGCTGCTAAATATACTCACTCTAAGGCAGAGAAGGACCTGTGCTTTGGTAACCTATCTCACACATATTCCACGCAAAAAAGATAATGTTATTTAAGTGCCCAATCAACAGCATAGAAAAACTAAGAGTCTTTAATTCCTTTTCTAAATGGTTGCTTACTTTCCCGACACATTGGAGCTATGTTTTATTATGTGAGTCATAATGATTGTAATTAATACTTGCTTTTGGTGTTGCTGCCTCTATTACAGGCCTGAGTTATATATACAAGTTACAGCCATGAGATATAAGTCGACCTAAACGTTACATATATAATAGCCTCTCATTTCTTACTCAAGAAATATTGTAGAAGAATCAGCAGAAAGATTATAGGTGTTAGGGAACAAGGTGTATTGAGGGGGAAATGCAAGTCCTCCAACACACAGTAGAAATATTGTGTTTGCCTGGAGTGCTCAACAGAATTATTAAAAAGAATAAGCAGGTACTGGGGGAACTACTGGGCCTGGGGAAAGTGCCCAGCAGTTTCTTGGCTGTATCAGCACTTTATTGCCTTAAAGCCAACTGCTTATACAGGCCCTGACTGCGTTAGAGCTACTTTGGCTGTCCTAGAGTGCCCCTCAGCGTATTGTAATACTAAAATCCCAACCTATCCAAAACGGTCATCAGTCTTATCTCTACTGGGATGGGAGCGGCTGCTGGGATGGATGCCCTCTAGGGAGATTTTATTTATCATAAAGTCACTGTAAGAACCTCATCTGCCCACCTGGACGCTCTGGCCCAGATTACTGGAGCTGCTTTGACTAAGCTTAAGACTTCTCTGTATTCTTTAGCCAACATAGTAACAGATAACCAATTAGCTTTAGATAATTATATTGAATAAATAACACAGTATTTTGTGTAGTAGTTAATGAAACTTGTACTCATGCCAATGGGCAGATAGAAGAAGATGAAAGATGAGACAAGCAGAGTAAATGGCAGCACAGTTTCAGCCAAGGTGCCACTTCAATGGAAACTATTTGGGACTCAATAAAAGGGTTTTTACTACCCATTACCTGGTTTCTACTCCTATTAGAGTCTTTAAGGACAATATATTTACTATAAATCTTCTGCTCTTACCCTTTTAACCTCATTATAAAGTTTGCATCTTCTAGATTATAATAATTCTATGTATGGATGATGCTGGCACACGGCTTACAACACATTCAGCTGATCCAAAGACTGGAAATCCCCTGCCCCAGGCCCTTTAGACCAGGCATCCAGAGATGGTTACTCCTCCCATAAAAGGCAAGGTCAACACCCATAGTCAGTCTAAAGAGGCTATGGCAGACAGAGCTTCACCCTTTGCCTAGATTATGGACTTCAGTTTCCATTCTATTACTAATATCTGATTATGATATCTGGGACTTGTATAGTTACAAAGTGTGCATGGGATGTTTGTTGCTCAGAAAGATTAAGAGAACAAAGAAAAAGTGAGTGTGTGTGTATATATATATGTATATATGTATATGAATATCTACATCTATCTATCTATCTATCTATACACACACACACACACACACACACACACACACATGGGGAGAGAAGACAGAAGAAGAGGGACAGAGAAAGGGAGAGACAGGGTCTAGTTTGAATGTGCTCGAGTGCAATAAGTTGAAATAATTTGAGCATTAAGAAGAATAATGTGTTTAACTGCTACTTACAAGTGACTTTTAAAAACGTATGACTCCATATTGATATCCTAAAAAATGAGAGAGAAAAGATCTGATACCACTTGTAACTGATTGTTATACCAGCTCCTTATTCTGAAAATAGGTAATTAAAAGAAACAATTTAAGCTCTAATTCTCTTCCCCAGTTGATGAGGATAGCTTTTCTTATGGAAGAATGCCAGCTAATTAATAAGCAAAGAATAGCAGAATTGTTTAAATGACCATTTTGCAGTCCCTGATAAATTAATTTATTTAGGACAGGATTATCAATGGAAATCAATAAATATTCACCTTCTCTTCCCCAGTTGATGAGGATAGCTTTTCTTATGGAAGAATGCCAGCTAATTAATAAGCAGCTAATTAACTAATACCCTACACCTTTGTTTTCCTGATCATAGATGAAATGTGTATTTTAACATGGAAAGATGGGTTGGCCACCATCTTACCAAATAATAGCACAGTGACTCTAAAAGTTGGCCTGCCTGAACTTATGTTCCCTGACAGCGTGTCCTCTGTGAAGAGTCCACACCAGATAAAGTTGCATCTGAACCTAACCAACTCTTTTAACCTAACTTTTATTTTCTTGGAAATGCAAGAAATGGAGAAATCTACCTATCACCTCAAGATGCAATTAGACAAATCCAGATTGTCTTTCCATAAGACTTTCCACCAGTCAACAACACTTGTCTCTTCAAAAAATAATGCCATGAGGAAAATGCAAGAGGGCTGTCTGTTTCTAAATTAAAGGAGGCTAAAAAATATCCAGTATACAATGTGTGAACATGAAAAAATGATAAGGCACCTTGGGGACAAGTACGAAAATTTGAGTATGGCCTAGGTGCTGTTTTAGAGAATTTCAATGAATGCTTTTACTTCAATGCTATTAAGATTATTTAAAAAAAAAAATCCCTACTTTAGTCCATGAAAGCTGAATGGTTTCATATATGTGTAGAAACTGTGGCAATATGTTAAAAAATAGTGAATCTGGTTCATTCAACTAATCGCTCAGCTTCTTTGTATTTTTGAAATTTAAAATTTTGTTATATTTTATCCAAATGTTGAAAATAAAATACATCTGTGTCTAGCTTTTTCCAGTTTCCATACCGTCTTCATATTGGTGTCAGAATTATCTTACTAAAGTGCAAATTCAATCAAGCTATTTATTGCTCTAGACTTAATTTAAATAGCCTTTTGAGAAACTTTAACTCCCCATAAGTAATCCATTGTGTATTGTCTGTGTGTGAGAGATCCCATTATTGATCCCATTATTGTTTTATCTTAACAGTTACACAATTCATATTCTATTTCAGTCTAGTTTTATGCTTTTTTGAATCTTTCCTTCCTGACGCTAATGTCTCTTGATATGCAAATAACTACTAAGATTTAGTCTTTCTAATGTTTAATAATATTTGAGATCCATGATATCCCAAGTTATTGAAAATTAAAACATTTAAAAAATTACCAGATAATACAATATAATGGGTTTGTATTCAGTTTGTTAAATAAACATCTTATATATTAAAAATACTATATATAGGGCTCCTGTGGCTCAAAGGAGTAGGGTGCTGGCCCCATATACCAGAGCTGGCGAGTTCAAAACCCAGCCCCGGCCAAAAAAAAAAAAAAAAAAATAATAATAATATGCATAAAAATATACCCATCTAAAATATTTTTTAAACATTTAAGCATATTATTATATGATCATTGAAACAAATTAAAATACTACTAAAACAAAAATCATTGTATTTACTGTAAAAAAAATTAAATACTTATTTATAATATATGGAGGGTGCCAAAAAAGTATACACATTTTAAGAAAGGAAAAAACTGTATTAAATGTGATACTCAAGTCACATTTGGCTTCTATAATTATAAGAGATACAATGTGCAAGATAACAAATGCTATCAGTATATACTGTTATAATTTCAATATAGTATTTTCTTTCTTAAAATGTGTATATATTTTTTTCACCATCTGTATATTAAAAAATTTCCTAAAGGTTAAATAAAACATTGCTTTAAAAATGAGAACCATCTCCCTCTGATTTGCTATGGAGCATGAAATGCAACCTAATACACACATTTAGACAAAAGGGATAAAGATGGGTATGCTGAGAATTTTAAGATTTTTTTACTTTAAAGCATTTTTAATAATATAGAAACTATGCTAACCATAAATACCTTGAAACTATTTTGGCAGTGATTTTCATTCTAAGGTGTTGTGAAAATAATAACGTATTATAGATAAGAGATTGTGTAATATCCCTCAGTAATAGGAACGATTCTGACCATCTAAGCCACTCCAGTGTGCTGCCACGTGTGGGTCCTCACTTCTGTTCCTGCTGGTGTCCCACGCTGTTATGACTATTGTCATTTTAATACTATCCTCTCGAGAGAGGAAATTTAGGTAATGAGAGGTTTTGTATTTAATTAGCTTTTGTTGATCTTATAGTTTGGATGGCAAATCAATTCCCTTAATATACAAAAATAAAATAAAAAACAAACACTACCTCATTTAGTCTATTGATTTCGTGAGTGTTTTGGCTGTATCAGTTTTATTTATTTTTTTATATTTTCTTGTCATGCTTGGATTGAAGCCTAAGCTTTCAGCCACAGTTGCTAACACAAAAAAGTTTTAAAAAATGAAATAAAATACACTCCTCTAGCTGACCTTGCTGGCCTTAGCTTAGAATTAGATGACTTATTCACTCTCGTATACCCAGGGCAGAGCTGCTGCCATCATGAAAAGCTGCTACATCCATATGTATTAGACAAGGCCTAAAGCACTGGCTGCCAGGTAGAGCTTTGCTAGCAGATAGAACTTGCTTACTGCTTATAGCTTAACTCAGGAGACAAACAAAAGGCTTAAGAAGTCTTCTGTTTGTTCTGAGGTCTTAGTTTATTCTGCCAAGTAGAACTACAAAAGGCTTTATATTTTTATATCTTTTTTGATGATGAGTCCACATAGAAAATAATTTATGTGGCTTCCTTCCTGATAGGCTCTGTCTTTCTCAAAATAAATATACTTTCAAAAAATAGATGCAATTAAATTAAACAAACACTCAAATATGCTCCCAGACTCTTGTCTCTTCTCGATAACCTGACTCTG
This sequence comes from Galago senegalensis, assembly GCA_963575145.1. NCBI lineage: Eukaryota > Metazoa > Chordata > Mammalia > Primates > Galagidae > Galago > Galago senegalensis. The sequence continues at coordinate 43,272 of CAUYTI010100048.1, forward strand.
TCAGAATCCCATGATTGTGCCGTGTAAATATTACTTTTTTAGTTGGGAATGAAACAAATAAGAATGCAATCAGGCATTTTTCTCGTTTCAAACTGCATTATTCTGTGATGGAGGGCGAGCAGCATATCTATCCTGAAACATCCTCATGGTATCAGTCCCAACCATGGTAAAACAATGACCTTTTCCATAATCTTTTACACTTTGCAATGTATGAAATAGATTATGTTTTCTGTTTTTACAATAATTTTATATTTGCTAAGACTAAAGTTGAAAGACCTCTTGGGTCTAGTAATTTCTAATTGACAGATCACTCTTTTATATTCTAGAAGACACTTTATATGGAGACCATCCATCATAGTGGCTAGCAGTTATATTTTGAAGTTTTGAAGTCAGTCTGTCTGGATTATTTTTCTGATTTCTACAAATTCTGTCAGTTGGGGGTTGTGTAATTTCTGACATTCCCTTAGACCTGCTGAGCCTCAGTTTTCCCACGTGCTACTTGGAGGACAAAGGAGACCAGTGAAAAGGACGCAGCACAGCTGATAGAATCAATCAAGTGCAAAGTAACTGTGTATGGGGAAGCGATGTTTGGTTTTGCTAATTTGATATGTTTTAATGTAATTTTCTTTTCTAATGATGTGGTTATTTCCACACAGACCTAAACTCCGCCCATGTCCTTCACAGCAGGTGGGCATCTGGGCAGGCCCAGCATAGCAGTCTGTGGTAGAGTCCACATGGAAGGAGAGAAGAAAGGCATGTGTTCACTGACCCACACACTCCAGGGGGACTAGGAGTGGTGACCTGGCATGTGTCAAATATGTTAGTACATGTTGTGGTCCTTTAATTTAAATCCCCATATTCCCAGAGCAAAAAGAAAAGGCTGAAAAGAAAAAGTAGGTTCTTCTTGAAGTTGGATATATGTCTTCTGTTTGACTAACTAATCTTGTAGAAATATGACTTTCTCTCTTCCATTGCACATGTCAAAAGATGTATACAAATATAGATAAGAATGTCAAGTTATCCTCAACCAGTACATTTAAACTCTGCCAAAAATAGGACTGGTTATTACTAATGTGTATACTTGCTAATTGGGTAGGAGAAAAAAAATCTACCTTTCTTTCAGCCTTTAGCATTTCACTTACATCATGTACACCTACAGGAAGAGCACCTTGAGGACACCAGGTTTCTGTTAACCGGATCCTGAAGGCTCTCCCACAATCTGTCCTTTGCCTGTTGCCCATTCTCAAGTAAATGTCTTGTTTTTTCCTTTAATTTACTTTTGCCCTCTTTATGGCAGCACTTCACTCCAGTACCAGATTTCCTTGCCAAATATAATTTCTATGCAAAAAATTACCTCAAAATTTAGCACCATAAATCAACTATTTGTTTTTGCTAATGATGTTATGACAGAGATTCAGGAAGGACTGAGTTTTGAGAGTTTACCCTTAGGGTCTCTCTTGGGTTTGCAGTCACGTGTCAGCTGGAACTTTAGTCATTAGAGTGTTCCACTGGGCTGGAATATCAAGACATCCTACTCACAGGGCCAGCCGGCTTTCAGCAGAGAGCTTAAAAAAATCCTACATATTGACTCTGTCATATTATAGGTCATAAGTGTGACAGAAGTCAATGAGGATTCTAAAGAGGGGAATACAAATCCCATCTCTTGATTAGAGGATTCAAGATCAAATTTGAAGGAATATGTGGAATTGGGGGTGTCACTCTGGCCATTTTTTAAAATCTGTAAAAATATAAAGTATCTTTTAATCTTGAAAAAAGGTAAACATTCTTAAATTCTATCATTTTTTTCCTATAGAGATAATCTAAATCTTTCCTTTGTTATCAGCACATTTGAACATATAATCCTAAGTGATCATTAATGTACATGTAAATATTTTTAGTTTATTATAAAATGCAACTCTTTTGATAAGCAATTAGTTTAAAAATATGAAAAATTTATGTCATTATTAGTGACTTTAGTGACTCAATATTTAATAATAAAATAAAATGTAGAAATCCTTTGGTACAGCTTTCTTGACATTTTTGTTTTGAAGATTTATTTTTTTTTTCTTTTAATCAAACACTGAAATAACAACAGGGACTCTTTACTAAAATTGCTATTCATCCACACTGTAGTTAATTACCTCAAGCTCAAGATTAATCATGAGCTGGGTAAATGGTATTAGAAGATAATAATATTATAAAACTACATAATCATGGCAAAAGATACTTAGGCTATCAAATAAATTAATGTGACCTATTCTTAACAAATTAATGGAGACTCAAAGGATTTGAGTGGTAAATGTGTACTAGGGAAATTTACAAGATAATAAAGGGAGCTATGGTTTACAAAATTAGATTTAAAGGTCAAAATGTTACAATATGATATGAAACTTTTGAAATTAATAATTAGACAACTAAATTTTCCTATATGGCATAGTCACATTTTAGACATGATAAAACTTTAACAAATAAATTTAAATGGAAATTATGATAATATAATGTTCTCTGTTTAAGGCTATATTTTATTTCAAAAGGCTTAATAACGTTACACTCTAAAAGGAAATAAAAGCAGTGAGAAAAGGTTGAAGCTCTGTGCAAATTATAATTTTATCTTAGGCAATACGGAAAAGCACAACAACAGCAAAAAATGTAACCACATCTCTTATAATGATTAAAACCTATGGTGAAGCATCCAGTTGTAGATGTCAAATCTTGGAGCTGGCTAAAGTGAAGAGCTGAGAACAGATACTAAAAAATATTAATTAGAAAAGAGAAAAGCTAGAGTGAGAATGTTTTTTGAGGAAAATTTAATAGTTCTTTTGATACCAGAATTTCATCTTCAATAGGTTCTTGGTCTTGGTGATTTGAAGAATGACTCCATGGACCACAGACCAGTGGTAAGAAAAGAACATAAAACACCAAACCTCCTGGCAGAGAGAAAAAACCCAAGTTGGGGGGAAAACTCTCTCTCTCTCTCTCTCTCTCTCTCTGGGCTCTTTGTCCAGGGGTATATATATAGTTGAATGGGTTCCTTGTGGTTACATGAGGCCAGGACTTGGTAACAAATGAATGGATACAGTCCTTTCTGCTGGGGTAAGAGGAGTGAGTGCATTAATGAATGGGCACAGTCCCTTCCACTGGGGCAAGGTGAATGAATGTATTAATGAATGGGCACAGCCCCTTCCACTGGAGCAAGGTGAATGAATGTATTAATGAATGGACACAGTCCCTTCCACTGGAGCAAAGTGAATGAATGTATTAATGAATGGGTACAGTCCATTTAGGGAATTGAGGCCTAGGAAACTTACATGAAATTGGTCTAGATACAGGAAATTGGGGTTCCCTCCTAAGTGCAAAGGGGAAACTTGAAGGCACTGGTGTCTCCTCAGCAGTTTTCCGGCCCCTCTGGCTATTGGAGCCTCTGGCGCCCCTCCCCCTCCCACCAACCCACTAGTTCCTCTGCCAGCTGCCACAGCACCAACACCACCAGGATGGGGGGGGGGGAGGCCAGTCTGCCTCTCAGCTCCACAGAGCTCGCTGGGGAGCCACCTGTCCTATATCACTTTGAGAGCATTTAAATCTCAGAATCTATAGCAAATCTGTATTAAACAGTTATTTAATGCCTTTACTTCAATCATAAGTGAGCATAACTTTAAGGAAAAAATGGCCAGAAAAAAAAATCCTTATATATTAATATGGATTAAAAAATACAAAACAAACAATAATAAAGATGAGATGAAAATCAGAGCTGTGGTTACTAAGTCCTTCAATTTCAAATTAGAGTTACATTTCTTTTAATAATGTGACATCTTCAGTGCTAAACAAATTGGCAGACATTATCTAAATGTCTGAGTATTACTTTTATATATTAAAAGGCATAGTTAAGTAACCTAACTTTAATCTAATGAAGGTAGACATCTTTAGTTTTCACTTCCACCCATGTTGGATATGTCTCTTGCCTTCATCCAAATTACTTTTATGCATTGACATGACTGTTGAGCTGGCAGAAAGCTTTCAGATCTAAAAGGAGAAATTAAAATAATCTTTTTGGAACTTTTACCAAAACCACACATTAGGTACTTGGAAAACCTTATCCTGTTTCTATGTTAAAGGTTGTTCTATTAATTTTTAAAAAACTAATGTTTATACATATTTGGGGTACAGGTGATGTTTTGTTACATACATAAAATTTTTAATTATTTTATTATTATTATTTATATAATTTACATATATTACATGTAATTATTTATTATTATTGTAAATAACTCAGGTTATTTGGAATATTCACCACCTGGAGTAGTTGTCATTTCTCCATGTTGGGAGTATTTCAAGTCATTTTTCCCATCTATTATCAAAATACGTAGCATATACAATACATTATTGTTAAATATATATTGGGTTAGGGTTAGGCTTAGGCTTAGGCTTAGGGATGACAGTACAGTCATCCTACAGTTCCGTCAAACATTAGAACTTGTTTTTCTGTCTAACTGTATGTTTGTTGCACTCATTGACCAATCTCTCTTCATTCCTCCCAGCTACTTACACATCCTTCCCAGACTCTGATTTCTCTTGTTTCACTTTCTACCTCCATGAAATCAACTTTTTTATCTCTCACATATGAGTGAGAATTTATGGTCTTTCTGTGCCTGGCTTATTTCACTTACCTTTTGACCCTTTTGACCTTCAGTTTCATCCCTGTTGCTGCAAATGACAGTATGTCGCTTTTTGTGTGTGGTTGAACTATATCCCTTTGTGTACAGAAAGCACATCTTGATCTATTCATCCACTGAGGGACACTTAGGTTAATCCCTTATCTCCACACCTTTGCTGTTGTCACAGTGCTGCAGGTAGCCTGAGTGTGCAGGCAGCCCTTTGCTACACTGATTTCCTTTACTTTGGGTAAACAACACAGTAGTGAGAGTGCTGAATTGGATGGTAATTCTACTTAACAGGTTTTGAGAAATTTCCATGCTGTTTTCCACAATGGCTGTACCAAGTGACATTCCCACCAGCAGTACACAAGAGTTCCCTTTTCTCTGCACCTTCCACAGCATCTGTTAATCTTTTGTTTCCTTGGTAATAGCTATTCCAACTGGAGTACAGTAATGTCTCTTTGCTATTTTGATTTGCATTTCCCTGATTATTAGTGATGTTGAACTTTTTTTCCCACATACTCATTGGTGATTTACATGTCTCCTTTTGAGAAGTGCTTATTTAGGCTCTTTGCTCACTTCTTAATGGGATAATTTGCTATTTTTGCTGTTGAACTATGGGCAGGGCCTTGGGCAGTGTCTATGCCTGGATGATGGCAGTGGCAATGGTGGGGCAACCCCAGGGCTCTGGGGCATCATGCCCTGGTGTGAGTAGTGATGTGATGGCTTTCCGGGCAGTGGGAGCTGTGGTGCAGCACGGCCTGAGTGGGCTCTTCCTCAGGTACCTGGGAGGAAGACACAGAGGCCAGTGGTGGGTGGTGGTGCATGGAGTAAAGCCATCCAAGCCTCCCTGCCCCCTCCCAGGCAGTGTTCACTGCTACTGGGGGTGGGGGTGGGCAGTGCCAGGTCTTCCCTGGTGGCATACACAGGAGTAAAGCACACTCTGTCATGGACATGGTGGGCAGTCCCTAGGACTCCCTGGCCCTGAAAGCTGTGTTACAGTGAATGCAGCAGCTGCAGAGGCGGCAGAGACAGCTTGTTCTCATGGTGCATGTCAGTCTGCTGTGGCCCTGACGCTGGGATGTTGGGGGGCTGCTGTCCATGCAGCTCTTAGGCTCTGTGCATGTGTTTTGTCTCCCTTTTAAGTAGGGGCAGCCTCCCTGATGCTGCATCACCCGCTCCCTGGGGTCTAGGACACTGAGCTGGAGTGCTGGGGATATTGACTGTGGCGCGGCCTCTAGTTGGTTGGAAGTCACTGAAGCCCTTGGAGTTGGTATTAAGGTATGTCAGGAGAGATACAGGGATATGGAGTTGCAGGGGCTGTCTGGCTCCAAGAGAAGATGTAGACTGTGGGAGCTGAACCCTGAAGACGGTGCTGGTGCCTCAACTGCAAAGTTACCGGTATGAGAAGGATGTAGGCCTCAGCTTGAGCGCCCGCTGCAGAGCTGTGCTGGACGGCAGTCTCCAGGCAGCTTCTGTGCCATGGGCTGAGGGGCTGTGCTGTGGGTAGGGTTTCTGGAGTCCATGGTGAGAATGTAGACCACTGGGGGTTCTCTCACCAACCTCCTTACCCTTTCCCCAAACTGGGGCCCTTCTCTGGGCTTCAGCCCACCCAGACCTGGCTGCTGCTGCCTCTCCCCTCCTCCTGTGCCTCCTGCTGCCTCTCTGCTGGTTCCTAGTATTCTCAGACAGAGATTTTATTGGAAGTGTGATTATTTACTTGCCTGGGTTTGAACCTGCCACCTCGGGCATATGGGGTCAGCGCACTACTCTTTTGAGCCACAGGGGCTGCCCTACTGAGCCATCTTGATGTTCCATCTAGTTCTGTTATTTAGACAGAACCCACCACACAGTAATAATAACTGATTGGTGGTCTCTGGCATAGCACAGGTTGTTACTAAATATTACAAACTCAGGGTGAGAAGGAAGAAAGGTTACAGTTAATAGCTTCACAAACGTGTTTCAATACATTTTTATCCTCTTATTTCATAATTGGCATGTAACAAACAAATAAGGCACAGATAAGATATTTAATCAATGAGGAATGCATTGCTAGTTTATCTAGGTATGTATAAAATGCCTCATAAAAATTCTCATCAATTTCTGGTTCATATAAGAGCTGCCTTAATAGTATATACCTAAATCCATTAGGCCTCCTGGCTATGTAAAGATCTTAGTCTGTTCTCTTCTTTGAATTGAGGCTCTTTAGAAATGTGGCTGAGGGAGAACAATGGATCAGAGAAATTGCATTTGCCTCCAGCAGCTGGGCCAGCCTCCTCACCCTCTGACTCTTGCTTTAATTCCACTGAGACTCCATGGCTTAGTAAAAAAGTGGAGCTGGCCCTCTCTTGATCTTTCAGCCCTACAACTTAACCATGTTGTCAGCTTTTCAGACTCCAGCTGTGAACAATTTTAAAAGCAAGCAAGAAAACAAACAAATAATAACTAAAACTTACTGTGTAGTGTCCAGTAATTTTCAGATGGCTAAATATACAAATCTTGGAAATTAATAATAATTTGTTTTTCAACCTTATTACCTTATTTCTGCTCTTTCTTAGAACAGATAGGCTAGTGGAGTTCAATCCTTTTTTTATCACTATTGTCTGAGAAGTATGGCATATACCTAATTATAATTGCAAGTGAGTGGGTATGAGGGAGGTAAGATTGAAAAACTCAACAGTATGAGAAAAACAAATTCTAAAACATTGTGTCACTGTCTCCAGAGGATAGGTACTGGTTGAAAAATTCACTTTATCCCAATCCCCCCACCACTGTGATTTTGATAAAGTTGCTTTGGCTTAGTCACTGGTAACAGGCACTGGGGGAAGCATGGGAAAGAGTTTCTAACCTCGAGGGAGGCTCATTCTCGGCCTCACACTACATGCCCAACTGTGTACGGTCTTCCCTTTTTGTGCCCTCCGTCACATTGGATCAGCCGGCATGACCCACAGATAATCTTCCATCACATTTCCTATTTCCTTTACCAAAATTTGAGTGCTATTGCCCCTCTTCAGTCTTTCTGTTTGTAGGCAAGGCTAACTGTCAGATGAGAACATTTGACTAGATGCCCATTTAAGTATGTCAAGTACACTGACAGTTCAGAAGGCCTTGTCTGCTCAGAACAGATGGAAGTTCTGGGCAGGGTGAGATGGGTGTTACCTGATCCACACTTGGCACATCCAAGTATAAATCTAAGCCAAAAAAGATAAGAAATGTCATCACAATTATACTAGACTCTTTAAGCCTTCCTTTTTCTCTTTATGCCAAAAAAATTATATATATATGTATATATATATGCACATATATGTATGCATATATATATAGATACACACTCAGCTAGATATGGAATTATATAAAAACAGCTCTTTGTAGATGGAATAAATCTATAATTATTACATATTAGATTACTATGTTGAAAAGCATCTATTATTTTTACTAGATGACCAATTCCTTGGGGACAAGGAAAAATGTATCCATTGTTAAAGGTTAAATATTTTTTAATGATTTACGTTAAATATTTAAGATTTTATTAAGCACGGTGCTAGAAATCAGAGCCCTCCATCTAGATATTACAGTCTAGTTGATTACACAGAGGCAGTTAAGGAGATTGGTTTAATTCTTTTTCATAACCACCATGAAGGAGGTATTCAGGGTGGTGTGTGGGGACACAAGGAGAGACACGAAACCTGTGTGGGTATAGAAAGGTCTGAGTCTTCTGGAGGGGGTGATATGTGAGTTCTGAAGGGCAATAGGAGATAGGTAACTAACGTATGCAGAGGAGTAGAGAAGAGAGATGAAGTACAATTCAGGAAAACGCAGAAACTTCCTAAAGAATTATATGTTTGAGGAAGGAAAGGTAGACAGGCCAGGCTGAGCTAGAACGGGAGAACATCAGGAAGAACTTTGTTCTTTATCCTGGACCAGATGGCACCACAGAAGGATTTCTTTTCCAGGGAGTAGTATGATGATATTTGCATCTTATAAATATTCTTTTTGGATCAGTGTAGAAAACTCATGGGAGTGAAACAAGCCTGGAGTCACGGGTACAATACATGCTCTGTTAAATACAGGGTGTCCGTAAAGCTCATGTGCAAATAGTTTGACTACTTTAAATTGCATGTGAACTTCACGGGCACCCTGAGTATAGACCATACAGATGCAGTGAGGTTGTTGGGTCCCATGCAGTTTTAAGTTGACCTACAGATTATTTATTTCCTTACCAAAACATTATTATTAATACTTGCAGTAAAATAAACCAAGATGGTTTGGTACTTAGAACCATGTTGTAGTGGACAGTTACATGTGGCAAAATCTGAAAGACCAGTGTTTTCCTTACTCTTTAGAGATTCAGTGTAACAAGTACTGTTCTTTCAAAATCAGAAAGCAGGGCACTCATTAGTAAAAACAAAAGAAAAATGCCCCCTAACATCAGCAGGAAATAAGAGCTCTCTCTCTCTATTGGTGATGGTGGGAAAGGCCCAGAGTGGACAGTGGTTTGACCTGCAGGGAGCATGTGGCTCCCAGCCCACCAGACAAGGACGTGACAGAATCACTTGGGAGTGTGGGAAGGCATTTTATGCGTACATGAAACATGTATACAAAGGCAGACTGAAGCTTCCTATCTGCACTACAAAATATCTCAGTTTGTGAGAAGAATCTTTAGTAGCATTTGCAGTGAGCTTAGTGAACTTCCATTAAAAACAAGAGGAAGTATATTTATGCCTGAGATTGAATTCCCTAAAAATAGACCCTGTTCTTGCAAAAGAGATGGACTAAGGGAGTACTTTCTGGAAAGACTGTAGGAAGTAGGGAGGATCACAGGAAGAAAGTGAGATAAAGGTGAGGTGTGGTTGACAAGGGGATTAACTTCAGAATAGATCACAGAAAACTCTGAAGCTCAAATTATACCAAGTAATTCAAATCTCTAATGCCAAGGGCCCAGATTTTTTTCTCTTTCAGTGAAGCTGGTAATGATCCTCAGTAAAATAGGCATGGCTCTCCTTTAGCTGCAAAAGCTATGCTCCAGGAAGAGGGAAAGCTCTGAGCGTGAACAGCAACACTCACTGCAGCCTGGATTAGAGGCTCACCCCCGGGAAAGGGCCCGAAGGAGGGGTGTCACAGCACCCACTACAACTGAAAACTGGACTCGTGAATTTACAAGTTCATTGTGTATTCCCTGGATATGCATTTCCCATAGAAGGTCACTTACAGTGTACACACACTACTGCATTTGAAAATATATCAAATCCCCGGATGTTAGCTTAAGAACCATACTTAAAAAATACCTTCTCATTCTTATCTAATTCATCCGTCCAAACTGCCTGATTATTTTTCCTATTTTAATTGAGAGAAATAGTTGCCCTTTAAACACCAAATGTTAATTTTCACATTTTTAGAGTATTGTTAAAAATTCTTGAAAAATAGGGGTTACGAGGAAGTGCCGAGACATCCTTAATTACAGCACTGGGAGAGCAACGCTCTAATATCCAAATAGTAAATTGCATTTCAGGTGAAGAAACAATAAAATTCTAAACCATGAAGTGCAAGTGAGGGGATGAAGGAATGTTGCATGCATCCAGTCTCAACTATAATGATGATTTTCAGACGCAGTTGCATTCTTTTTTTGTTTTAAGACAATAAAGAACATTAAAGTAACATAAAATACTACATAACACAAAAAATCAAACATACAATTTTGCACTATATTCAGAAAGTGGGATTCTATGGTCAGCTTGGCACAGAGAGTCCCTTTTCTTTACCCTCATCCCTGAAAGTCGCCTCCTTTCCTGGCTGCCGTGGAAGCCCACGGCATATTCTCCCTTCCATCTTTCTGTGGAGTCCATTGCTTCTGCCGATTTCTATCCCTGACTCAGAGCAGACGTACACACCAAGACGCACCAAACCTGCCAGGAAAACCTTCTGATTAAGAAACATCCATCTTTTCATAGCCTTAGTGTTACTGTCATGGCGCAAAAGAGGTTATTAATATATTTTAAATCAATGTATTCTCAAATAACTCTGCAGTCACTGGTTTAGTTTTATGTTCTTAGCAATCTAGTCAGAGTTTATTATTTACATTAGTAAAAACAAACACTTTAGTTGTACACTGGCATTCTATAGTTTATACTTGATTTTGAGAACAAATTTGATGTGTATAACCATTTAACAGGGAGGGAAAGAGAGAGGAGGATGGTGAAAGATTGTTTAAGAAATGCAAAACTACAGTTAGACAGGAGGAATAAATTCAGGTGGTCTGTCACTTACTGGGATGAACAGATATAATAATGTGTATTGCAAAATACTTAATTAGGCTGGGTCAAAGGTCAGCCGTGCAAGATGGCGGCGGCTGCAACCTTCTGCCGGCTGCTGGGTCCGGCAGGCACGGTGGCCCAGAGTCTGCCCAGGGGCACCAGGTGTTTTGGGGTGCGCACCTCGCTGACTGGGGAGAAAGTCACGCACACTGGCCAGGTTTATGATGATAAAGACTACAGAAAAATTAGATTTGTAGGTCGTCAGAAAGAGGTGAATGAAAACTTTGCCATTGATTTGATAGCAGAGCAACCCGTGAGTGAAGTGGAGAGCCGGGTGATATCGTGTGATGGCGGCAGGGGTGCCCTGGGCCACCCCAAGGTGTACATAAACTTGGACAAAGAAACAAAAACTGGGACGTGTGGGTATTGTGGACTCCAGTTCAAACAGCACCATCACTAGAGTGAGTTGGGCTCACAGGCCTCCGCATGTGCCTGGGGACGGCAGCCTGAAACAGTTTCTGGACCACCCGTTCTGGACCAGCGTGTCCTGGTGTTGAATAAAGGGAGGTGCTATGAAAAAAAAAATACTTAATTAGAAGTAAGACTTTTGTTATGTTCTCACCCCAAAGAAATAATAAATGTTTAAGCTCATTGAAACATTAAACACTCTGATCTGACAGTGATACAGGGTTCCCCCATTCAAGGCTGGACAGGGGACCCAAGTTTTCCTAGGCCTGGGCAATTTCATGAAGGGAACACCATAACCTTTTGCCCCGAGCTGGAGGAACTGAATTCATTCCTTTGTCGATAATACTCATTAACATTTAACTCATTAAATGTTTCCGTCTGCCAACTCCTGGCCAAGTGTGATTCTCAAGACCTAACACCACTAGACAAACAGCCATCCATGTAGAGACTTCCCACTTGGATCTCTCCCTCTGCCAGAAGCTCTGCTGCTTTTTACTCCTTCTGTTTCCTTTCTAATAAAATCCTGTCCTACCACTGATCTGTGGTCCATGGCTTCATTCCTCGAATCCCAGAGACCAAGGACCTACTGAGGAGAGAAATTGCAAAACCAATAGTACACGATTTATACATGTATCAAAACATCATAATATACCCCCAAATATGTATAATTATTATGTTTTAATTATAAATAAAACAAAGTATTTAAAAACATTTTGAAGAAAGAATTTGAGATCTTCTTGAGCAGTGCTTTCCCTGTGACTTTCTCCCACACTTTCTTCAAAGGTTGCGTCACCCAAGAGCTGAGTGTTCAGTTCATTTCACCTGATGGTCTTCCTATGTGTGATGAGGGACAATTTGCTAACTGATAATCAAAACAACAAATTGAATGACTTTTGTGTTACCTTATTTGTCATCTCATTTGTAAACCTACACTTGAAAATCGTCACCCAATAAAAAGTACAATCATAGTAACTTCATCTTTTTAGTTCACTTCACGAAATCATGCAGGTGAAACTTTCTAAAACATCCTAAGTTAGATGATTTATTTTGCCATATTATCAAATGATAATATTTAATTTCATAATTTATTTTATGTATATAATAAGGGCTTCCAACCTAACAGTATTACATGTTATAAAATATTATTTTAAATTATTACATAATTGGATTTTTAATCAAAAATTATTATCTGATACAAAAAGCAATCATCTCAGTGGCCATCTAAAACATGTTTTAAAGGGTGTAAATGAGATCTTGGCACATGAATTTGCCAGCAGCATACGCATGCCCACTTCTAAGAGCCAAATTCATTTCCATTTAGGTTACTTTTAATTATTTTTTTAGAAGTCATAAAAATTAAAACCCCAAAGAATTTAATCATGAAAAAATTCATAGCCCCCCCCCAAAAATAAGTAAAACATTTTCTAATTTACTACTTTTTGTTTTCTTTGAGGACTAATACAAAAGCTATTTGTAAAAAGGATAGCTTGTCTATTCAAATAAAGATTGAATGAGATTGTGAATAACAGGTGAGGAAATCTGTTTGTCTAGGGTAGAGCACTGCAGTCACAGGCCATGAAGAGCCAAAACAACTATATAAAACTAATTCAACCTGTTACATTCAGTGCCACGTCTCTCCTAAAGACAAATAAAAATCCAAGGATAAGTGCAAGATATGTTTCTTGCTCATAAAATAATTTTTTCCATAAAAATCAACATTTTAAAGATATCTATCATATTTAGGGGAGCTGTCAGATTCCACCATTGTTTTGTTACATCCTACTATTTTGTGGAACAGACTGGCAAAGAGGTGATAGAAGATCTGAAAGTTGATATTTTACTCCTTATTCTTGGTCAGTTTGATGCTTTCAATTCAAATTACTCAGCCTCCTATTTCCAAAATACAGGATGATAAAAAAGAAGAAGGAAAAATAATAAATATAGATGCCTATATATGAACATAAATATTCACACATGAATATATTATGCAGGTATATGTATATTATATATACTTTATAATATATACATGCACATTTTATAAATGCCCATCACACCTGTGTACTTGTAGTATAGATGAATGTAAACACACCAATGCATGTGTGTATATACATATAAATATGTCTATATTTTGCTCACACACTATATACATGTCTTACACTAATCTTATTTCCAACCACATGTTGATCAAAAGATGACAGCGTAAGCACTAGAACTTAGGGAAATTGTGGCCAGATTGATTCAGAGCCCAGTTTGAAGACTGAAGCCCAAGAACACGGATTGGATACAGAACAAGAATGTGTCCTGTAGTTACATAAGGCACAGTCCACATGCATTTTCTAACAGGCAGACATGTGTTCACAGAAGGTGGGAGAAGTGGGCAGCGAAGTAGCAATGACATTCTTGTGGTTTTTACTGGTGCTCTGTGATGGGGTACATAAGATACGGTAAGCGTGTGGTTGCTGGGCAGGGAGAAAGGTTAGAAGTCGTGCCATGTGATGGAGGACAACGGCCTGCATTCTTTCTCTGCTCTGCTTCTGCTAAGCAGGTTTATGACCAGTACTTGCCAGTCATATATTTAATAAACGCCAGTTACACTGGCAAGGTGAGTCAGATATATTTTGCTTATCTAGGTTTTCTTACCTATGTGCTCAATTGCAGCCATCCTAGGTCTTGTTAGAATTTTCTTTTGAATTTTCCTTTTCTGACATAAATAAATATGGATTAAGTGTCTTTATTAACCACAAACAATGGAATCCAAATATATTTTTTGCTGTGTCAGTTCTGTCAATATTTACCAAATTTGTTTTTATATAATCAAGTTATAGTCAATTCATTAATAAAACTTATGCAATGAGCTTTACATTTCTGAAATTTCGTGTGACTTTTATTCACTATTTAATGATCTTATTTCCCTTTGGCAGACATGAGAGGGGCAGAGAGTATGGATGTTGTTTCAGAAAGACAAGATGGAATATAAGTGAGTGTCTCAGCCAGAAAAAAAGGGAAAAAAGAGAGCATCTCTTATTGTTTCCCACGGATTGTAGAAAGAGGCCCTGAAAAGCTGACTCCTGCCGAGGGGGTCTGCCTTGAGGTTGGTGATTTTCAAGAAGGCAGAGGGGACTTGCCCTTGCCGCCTCTCGTGTTTTGCCAGAAATCTGTCTCAGGAGTCTGGTGCCTCCGACAGGTTGGGGGCAAAGCTAAAGGCAGAAGCGCTAATGCTCCGTTTCTGTTTGGGTTGCTGTGGGGAGACAGACTTAGAGAATGCATTTCCCCACACCTTTCTCCCCATGAAACTAGAATGTGCGCTGAGGCATGGTGAGGCAGAAGGAAGGCCTGAAGGTCTCCTCCAGCAACCGTGTCACAGGAATGCCATCCAGAACTTCCTGTAGGCTCTGTGGAGGAGTGTATGAAATCTGAGGGTGCTGTCTGACAAGTGTACTGCGATGTCACTGAAGTGGGAAGGAGGCCACCCTGTAACTGAAAGCTGTGGAGCAGATAACCCGGGTCAGACCTCCAGGAATTACGAAGTGCTGGCCTTAGCTAGGAGGGGAGGGGAAAGCGATGTGACTCCTCTGAGAAAACAGATTGCAGATTGCGGCAGCCACTAACTTCATCTGCAGAGAGCCCACCAATCAATTCTTCCCTAATCTCCTCTCTGGGAACAACAGCCAGTATATACTGCCCGCAACAGGATAACGAAGGCTTCCTATGCAGAGTCTACGCTGGAAGGAAGCCAGAGGTGGTATTTGAATATGAAATATCACAAATAAATCAAACTGCATAAACTGATAGTAAAAATTATTTGGCCATTCTAGTTTATCAAATTGTACCTATTGAACTTTGTGTGTGTGTGTGTGTGTGTATGTGAATGTTACTGTGTTTCATACTATGCTTCCCTGTTATATGAGAGAGACAAGGATAAATTAGGTCAGATTGGATAAATTACACAAGAGTTAACCTAAATTTTATTTGCCAGCTGAGTGCAATGTGGGGAAATTTGCAACTTCATGAGAGTTAACATTTAGAAATTTCAATGGGATGACAATTCTCAAACAAAAGCATAAAATGTGAGTGGTAACCCTAGAGCAGTGGTTCTCAACCTTCCTAATGCCATGACTCTTTAATACAGTTCCTGTGGGTCACGACCCACAGATTGAGAACCGCTGCCCTAGAGTCTTCTGTGCCTACTTCTTGTCACGTCTCTGGATATTATCCCCCAAATAAAAGAATTTTGTACCACAGATTTTTAAATTGAGTTCAAAGCAATTCATTAAAAATATAATATTCTTATTTATCCAAATAATCAAAGTACAAGACTCTCAGGAAACGAAATACTCATGAGTAATTTAGACTTCATCTTTATCATATTTCCTAAATAATGAATACTGTGTACCAGGTTCATTCTCTGATGCGTTCCATCTTAATAATGCAATAATACTGCAAGGGGATATTTATGATATTGTGCAAATAAAGAGACTGAGGCTCCAGGAGGTGACTTGTCTGTATTCACATAGGCAGCAAATAGAAGACCTGGGGTTTGAATGCAGAGACCAAGGCCATTTTATTTTATTTTATTTTATTTTATGAGACAGAGCCTTAAGCTGTCACCCTGGGTAGAGTGCTGTGGCATCATAGCTCACACCAACCTCCAACTCCTGAGCTTAAGTGACGTCTTACCTTAGTCTCCAAAGCTAGACTACAAGTGCCCACCAGAATGCCCAGCTGTTTTTTGGTTGTAGTTGTTTGGCAGACCCGGGCTGGATTTGAACCTGACAGCTCTGGTATATGTGGCTGGCACCTTAGCCTCTTGAGCTATAGGCACCACACCTCCATGGCATTTTTAATACACAATACTGATAATACTACACTCAATGAAAGGAAACGTATTTGACAATTTTGGTAGTAAAAGATGGTACCTGGTGGAAGGTAGAAGAAAATTTCTATACTGGACAGACTAGGGGGAAATGGGATGTAAGAGGTAGAAATTAGACACAAGGTGACTATGGAAGAAAAATGAAAGAACAAACATAAACTGTACCTATTACATGGATTTATGAGAATTCCATTGTATTAATACCCATTAGAGGGCTAATAACAAATCCCTCTTACCTTCACCGGACCCTAAATTGGTATATACCTTTGGTGTTTTGAATATTGGTCCCACAGTCACTTCACATGAAGCTTAGACCAACTATATACATTCCTAAGAATTACTATGCTCATTCTAACAAAACTGTACTTTCTTAGGAAGAGCAACACAAAAACATATGAAAGTATAAAATTCACTGGTAAATGTAAATGTAGTGAAATGTACTGTTATACTGTGATGGTGTTTTGTAAATCACTTTCATTTAATTATAAAAGTTAAAAAACAAAGTGTTAAAAATTATAACTACAAAAATTGTTAATAGATAAATGATATAAAAAACTATAACATCAATAACAATGTTTGGGGGTAAAAGTCTAGAGTTTTTGTATGTTGTCAAAGTGTTATCAGCTTAAAATATACTATTATAATATAAGTTGTATTAAGTAAGCCTCATGCTGACCATAAACAATTGTCTATTAAAAGGTACACAATAAATAAAGAGAAAGGAATCAAATGTATTCCTATTAAAAATTGACAAAACACAGAGGCCAACAGGAGAAAAAGGAAGCAAAGGAAGTATGAGACGAAACAGAAAACAACAAAATGGCAATATCAAGTTCTTCACTATCAATAATTACTTTAAATGTAAATGGATTAAATTCCTCAATCATAAAACATGGAGTTGCTGAATGTTTAAGAAAAACAGAATCCAAGTATCTGCTGTTGACAAGAGAGTCAATTCAGATTTAAACACACATCCATGAAAGTGAAGGAAAGGAAAAGGAAAGTGAAGGAATGGAAAAGATACCCATGCACAATGGTAACAAAAATAGAGCACAGGTAGCTATTCTTATATCAGACAAAATATATTTCATATCCAAAACTATCACAAGACACAAGGAGGTTATATAATGAAAACGGGTCAATTCATCAGGAAAATATAACAACTATAAATATGTGTGTACTAAACATCAAAGTGTGTAATTGTATAAAACAAACATTCACAAAACTGAGGGAAATACAGCAATATAATATTACTAGGAGGCTTTCCTATCTCACTTTCAGTAGTGGCTAGAACATCGAGAGAGAAAATCTATAAGGAAATCCATAAGCAGAATTCACTTATTCTCAAGTGTATACAGAACATTTCCCAATGTAGGCAACACATAGGTCACAAAATAAGTCTTAAGAAGCTTAAGAAGATTGAAATCTTACCAACTATTTTTCCCACCTTGACATCAATAACAGAAGGAGAACTGTAAAATTCAAAAATATTTTGAATCAAAATGGAAAGAAAAGAAAAGAAAGATAGTTTACATATGTATATATGTGTATATACATGGGTCACTACAAAAGTTTTGAGACAGACTGTGTTGTGGTTCATTATCTTACTTCCAAGAAACAGAGTAAATGCCATCCTTTCCGATTTAAGTTTCAACCTGTTCCACCTATCGGTGTTGCTGGGAGGGCTTTACTCATTTCCAAACATGCAGATTTTATGTCTCTTGTTTTTTGTGTATCTCAAAATATTTGTAATGATCCACAAATATACATATGTGTTTATATGTACATGTATACACCAACAGATGAAAATTTGTTTATAAGAAACTAAAGGATATACTTATTTTTAAAACAAAAGAAAGGGATTTGCATCTATACTGAAAAGTTCTCTTACTGGGAAAGGCAATTAATTGCTAGAGAGATAACCATACATAGCTGTCAACTCCAAAAGACCAATTTCTCAAGTTTCTCTTGTGGCACCAGCTTCTGTTTCTTCCTATTCCTGACGGCATGTATGATCTTTACAAACATACATTCATAAATAAAATTTATATGTGACTTTATACTTAATAAAAGGAAGAAGTAAAATGTTTAAGATTATAGACAGTTATCACAATCTGTTTATGTCTTCCTTTGGGGAACATTAAAAAATTCACAAAGATTAAACATAAAAAGGAGAAAATAATGATCCAATAATCCTCAGAACATCACTGGTATTTACCACATTCTTAAATGTTATTTAGAATTCTGCGAACTAGAAAATGAAAAATTATGGTAAAGCAACCACACATAAAGCAAATAAATTAAGCTAATAAACTATTCATAAATGTGGCAGAGCTTGATACAAGCAAATTCAATATTGACTTTTAAAGCTGAATTTTCTGACAAATTAAGTATGGCTTTATAAAATTATATGGCAATATGTGCACACAACAGCATGTTCTCTTGTTTACTGTGTTTTATTTGTTAATAATTCCTTTAAAATGTATAAATATTAACATATAGGAAGGAATTTATAGCATCTTAATTTACCAAAATAATCATACAATATGATAAAATGTGAATGGTTTTATGCATAATTCTCGAAACTAAGTGGACAGACCTTTGAAATAAATGTTAAATGTCCATTTTTAGTGTCAATGAATAAAAAATTTATTGAAGTCAGATAAGGGAATAAGGATATGGTGCAATTTTATAATTAATTTAACATAAAAATTGACTATTAAGAATCTACAGTGCTATGCACAGACTTTTAGACCAGATCACATTATGTTAAGGTTATTTCTTATGATTTTTCTTGATGCAGATATCTGGATTAATATGGAAAATAATATTTGCTACAAGGATATAGTCAAATTTTTAAGATGAGATTAGAGGAGTGTTTCAAAAAAAGCCAAAAATGCATAAAAGGTACAGAATTGTGAGGAAAAATAAATTGATAATTTTATAATAATAAAATTAAAATATATTAAAACTGTTTAAAAACTCTCTTAAATTCCCAAAGCCAGATTCTACAGGAAGTATTTCATTTACCTGAATTATGAAAGTTTGAGATCAGTTCCAGCTGAAAGCATTTATAAATAACCAGGTTGTGTTCACGTTTTCTAAAGAGCCAAACAGTTGAAGGGAGAATGTATAATGCCAATTACTTCAAATCCATTTTTAGATATATTTTATTATATACAATATAGACAATGGCTTGAAAAGGTATATGCATAATCATTCTCTGTATTATTTTGTTCTATTCAGATAAAAAGCAAACTGAATCATTTTTAGTCACAAAAATATCGACTAGATAGTTAGAACACTCTTTTCAGAATAATAGGGAAGTGTTAAAGTGACACTTGATACCTTTGCTGTAACAAAGTATCTTTAATACTTAAAGATAACTCAAGATTTCAGAAGCCAAAGGTTTCAAAATTACATAGTATCCCCAAGCAGAGCTGTGAATGGATTTCATAAAGTCTCAGGGTTTGAATCATCTTTAAAGGCTTCTAGTAAAAGTCTTCATACAATGTTTGGATTTCTTCTATTAGATCCCCACCAAGTGGTTGCTGCCTAGGTCTGAAATGCTCTCGGTGAGACAGCACTCACCGTCTCCTGAGGAAGCTCATCCTATTAAGACCATTAAATGATTTATCCCTATTAGCCGAGATGTGTCTTCTTGTAATTTTTAGCAACTACATCTCATTGGGCCATATAAAACAACATTTCACTTGTGTTCCTATTACACAACTGTCCTTTCACTTTTCTGTTTCCTCATTATTTTGCAAACTACTTGAAAGCATGGTCTTTAATTAATCTTTGTATGAACAGCTCTTAATACAGAGCCAGGAATATAGTGGATATGCAGAACAATTCAATGTTAAACGAATGAATTGCATCTGAAATGTAAGCTTGTAGAGGATGCCAAGAGACAGATGACCTCTAAGCAAGATGATTTACAGCTGAGGGGTGGACTCTCGGGGGACTTGTCCACAGGTGCTCCTTATGGAGAAGGAGCCTGTGCCCTCAGCCCTTAGTCATTGTTAATTACTCCCCTCACCTGTATCATTCCCTTTCAATAAAAGGCTGATGTGGAGGTTGCTCGGGGCTACCCGGAAAGTAAGGGCTAGCCCGCCTTCCACAAGCTTGTACTTCTAATCTGCCTCTCACCTGGTTCCTTCCTGAGCTAACCTAGACCGGGGCCATAGGAGCCCGAGGGGTCACGACATAAGCTCATTCAAAAGAAGAGATCATTATGCTAGGAAACTGGCATTGAGGATTGTGGGACATGCAGAAGTACTTAATGAGGAGTAAATGAAGGAACAGCTATTGACAAGTGTGGTCTGTATTTCGAAACATCTTTCTGACACTTAAATCCAAAGGAAGGTCTGGAATCCAGCAGATTTTTTTCACTTGGACATTAGCAGTAGTGGTTACAACCCAACAGGGCCAATTGTTCTTAGATTGGCAGGCATTTAAAGACACATAGTAATTAGTAATGCAATGTTTTGATATTTTTTATTTTTAGAATCTCTGGAAAATCATGATAGTATAAAAATCTAATGAGATTTGATATCTCTTTTCTATGATTGCCCAGTAATGTCCAAAAACAGTCAAAAACATTTTTAAATCTTTTTATCTTTACTCTGTGAATGCTAATGTACCGCTTGAGATATACCATAGTTTGTAATATATCACCATTGAGGGAAACTGATTTAAAAACGGGGGGATGGGATTGCTTTGTACTATTAAAAAGTTTGTTTGTAAAAATATAAAGAAAGCACAATAAGAAAGATCAAAAGTGGTTCAGAAAGAACTTAGAATCACTGCATAACATATATGAATAGTTAAAAATGTGTTTTTAGACGTGATTCCTAAAAATGAACCCAAATCCATCATGACACAACTTCCTCTTTGCTACTTCCACCAACCTTTAAATGCTACTCCTGCTATTTCCACTGGCAGGAGAGGACACGTCTCTGAGATGCCCAGTATTTGTCTATCAGTATTAATCTATCAGTATTTGTCTACTGCTATGTCCTCACACACTGGAGGGGAGGACTGAGAAAGAGGCAGAGAATTAGAGTGGGAAGGGCACTGCCTCTGTGCCATGTCCCCACCACTATCCAGTGTATGTTATCTCAGCATCTTATGACTTCATCTCACCAGCAAGAATGGTTTGGGCAAACATTGAAATTCTTGTGTCATAGCCTCAACACCAGCATGACGATTCAGATATACCTTTCTCCTCACCATCAACAACATGGATTGTGATTTTAGGACTTGAGCAAAGGTGCTAATGGCTTTATTACTAAAAATTTACATGTTCTCAGATATATATGTCATTAAATATAACATTCTGTTATTTCCTTAGGTGCCACTCATTTCATAAAATATGGAAATAATTTCAGTAAAATAAAATCAAGATGGAATATTACTACCTTTTCGCTAGGATTGATATTATCATGTGTTGATGAAGTTGTGAGGGAAGTGGAATTTCATCCTTTACTGGTGGGACTGTAGAATTGTACCACCACTATGGAAGGTTATTATAATGTTAAATGCACACTTATTATTATATACTAGCAATTTCAGTCATAGATATTTTCCTCAAAGAAATGGAAACATACGTTCAACAAAAAGATTATTTTGAATTTTTAATGTAGTCTTTTTGTTAAACTTCAGAACATTACAGGGTACAAATGTTTTAGTAACGTGAATTGCTTTGTGAAGTTTAACTCCATCACCAAGATAACATACATTATATCTGTTACGTGTGATTTTACCCGTCTTCTCCTTCCCCCCACACCTGGTTGGCATCCATTGAGTTTTACTACCATAAATGTACATGAGAATTGTTCAGTTAGTTCCAATTTAATAATGAGTGCATATAGTGTTTATTTTTCCTTTTTTGTTTTGTTTTGTTTTTTAGAGATAGAGTCTTGCTTTGTTACCCCTGGTAGAGTGTTGTGGCATCATAGCTCACAGCAACCTCCAGCTCCTGGGCTCTCTTGCCTCAGCCTCCTGAGTAGCTGGGACTACAGATGCCCACCACAATGCCCAGCTATTTTTTGTTGCAGTTTGGCCAGGGCTGGGTTTGAACTCGCCACCCTCGGTATATGGGTCTGTTGCCCTACTCACTGAGCTACAGGTGATGCCCTATTTTTTCCATTCTTATGATGTTTCACTGAGAAGAATGATCTCCAGTTCTAACCAGGTTGTTACAAAAGGTATCAGTTCACTATTTTTTCATGGCTGAGTAGTACTTCACAATATACATATACAATATATCATTAACTCACTCATGTATTGATGGGCACTTGGGTCGATTGTACACCCTTGCAATTGTTAATTGTGCTTCAATAAGTATTTGATTGCACATGTGTTTTTGATAAAATGACTTTTTTTCCTTTGGGAAAATATCCTCCAATGGGATTGCTGGATCAAATGGGAGGTCTACTTTCAGTTCTATGAGAATCTCCATATCATTTTCCACAGAGGTAGTACCAGTTTGCAGTCCCACCAGCAGTGTGTGAGTGTTCCTTTCTCTCCACATCCACATGGACATCTGTTGTTCTGGGACTTTTTAATAGACGCCATTCTTACTGGAGGTAAGTGATTCCTGATTGTAGCTTTGGTTTGCATTTCTCTGTTTATTAAGGATTTTGAGAATTTTTCATATGGTCTGTTTATGAATGTTTAAAGCACTTCTATTGTTCACAGACAATAATTCAGAAGTTAATTCACAAATAAATGGATAAACACATACTGGTGGAGTCATACAATTAAAAGGAAAGACCGACTGATAAATATAGCACCTTGAACAAATCTAAAAACTTTATGTTAAGTAAAAGAAACAAGACAGAAGAGTACCTACTGTGTGATTTGACTTATACAGTAAATTTCAAAGCCCTCTTTTAAATATGAATACTGTGTCTCTATTTATACTAATCTATTGTGATAGGCAGCACAGCAGTTGGCACCAAGGGCCAGAGTGGAGGCATAACTGACTGCAAAGAGGCAAAGAGGATTTTCTGTGGTGATGGAAATATTCCATATCTTTATTGCATTGGTGACTATCAAACTACAGTCATTTGTCAAAATGTATTAAGCATACATTTGAAATAGGGCACCTTATATTGTAGGTAAGTTGTAGCCCAATAAAGTTGACATTAATATTTAATAATAAAACACATTTAGTCAAATTATTTCTTGTCATTATTATATGTCACAAATAAAAAGTTGTAAGGTATTCTTCCATAGTAGTTTTTGCATAAGTAGATTCTGATCCCTCTAGTTAAACAACTATACTAAATGCTATGACTAAATAGCACCATGAAAGGTATCTAGGTGTGTGTGTTTTCATTTTTGCCATTTCAGGTATCAGAATTTAGCCAAGGATTTTAGGAATAGAAATTAACTACAAATTTCTCACCTTTTAAGTTATGTCGAATAAGACTATTAAAATCCAATATGAACTTCAAGGATATTCATCCCCTTAGAAGCTTTTTAGTCTACTTCAGGAGGTGAATGCAAATGCCATAGTAATGTAATAATAATTGCAATAGAGGAAGTACATGCAGTCTCCCGCTGACAGAGGGGTAAAATGCCCTACACTGATGCCACGACAATAATTGGTTTGTTCTGCTCTGAGTTCAATTTAAAATGGCAATTATTTTTCGAATGTGTGATTTAAATCTTTCAAGATATATTACAGTAAAAAGGAAAAGGCTTTGGAATTGAAATGTAGACTCGCACAACTAGTTATGGAGAAGAAAATTAGAGCCCATGAGATAACATTTAAACTTTATGTTGTGACTTCAATCAAGAATGAATTTGAATTTTGAGAACGTATTATAAGAGCACATGAATTTAGAAGGCTAACCATTTAAAAATGACTTTTAACTTACAGTTAAACCATAATTAAAGATAGTAAATGAGGCCTCATTTAATATGACCAGCTGTGCCACTCTCTGAATATAAAATATCCATCTATTTTATGTGTTTTATCTTCACGTTTTTGCAATTATATGCCATACTGTAGTAACACTATCTAATTTAAATAATCTCAGGTTTATTCTTTTTAGGCACAAATATTCACCTGCAATAAATGTGTAGAGATGAATACTTAGGAATACAACATGTGCAATTTGACTAAATGATGAAGCCTGCTTTCATTAATTCACAATGCAGTTTAGAGTAGCAACATTATCATGGCATTTAAAATTCAGTAAGATAAGAATTTTGGGATTAATTAATTATAACAACATTCTTCTTTATTTCATTTTGTTTTCTTGGATACAGATTCTCACTCTATTGTCTAAACTAGAGTGCTATGGTATCTGCTTAGCTCACAGCAACCTCCAACTCCTGTGTAAAAGTGATCCTCCTGCCTCAGCCTCCAAAGTATCTGGAACTAGAGCTACCTTGTCAACTAATTTTTCTGTTTTTGGTAGAGATGAGGATCTTGCCTTTGATCAGGTTATCAGGTTGGTCTTGAACTCATGATATCAAGTAATCCTCCCACCTTGGCCTCCTAGAGTGCTAGGATTACAGCCACCAGCTACAACACTCAGCCTGAGTGAAATTCTTAATAGGAAAATTATACTAGAGTTGCAACATTTTCATGCAAACAATGAAAGTTCAATTTAATAATTAGAAACATATTGGAGGATGTTCACTTTTATGTACATGTATAAAGAATTGATTCCCAGAAGTTTTTTAAGTTTATTTTACTAAAAAGATTTATATTACTATTATTTTACTACATCAATTTTTTATTTCCTGTGCACTAAAATTTTAATGTTTATCACTTTTATTTCACCATGATTGGCTACATCATACAATCCAGTTTACAAACGGGACGAGTTAGCTGATCTGTGACTGCTCTGCTGCTACCAATATTACTGCATGTTCTTATTTGAAAAGGAATTGACAGGAGTATATCTATCCTACTAAATTTATGTTTGTATTTCCATTTCCTCATAGGTACTATTGCCCCTTCAGCATGATTTTAACTTCATAATTGTGATGGTAAAAGGATAAAAAATTAGGAGCACAGTATGTCCCCAGAGGCATTAATAAACATTCATAAATTGGGCTAATGTGGCTACAGGTCTGCTATCAAGGTAACGTCCTAAAAACAAATGGGTCTTCTTTTTCCTTTCCTTTTTCATTTCTCTTCATTTTTTTTAACCTGTTAGATTTCATTAGGAATAAGTATAGGCAGAGGGAGAAGCTGCAGTAATAAAAGATTCTGTTTAGTTACTCAGTTTATTCTGACTCCTGACCCCCCCCCAAAAGTGTGTCTGTTAGTTATTATTACTGTCAGATAAAAGATTTTTGTTTAAACCTTAAAGTAACCTGAGGATGAAAGTGTGAATTATGACATTACACACACACTTTCTAGAAAATTTAACTCACATTTACAGACACATTCAGAGCCTTCACCTCTGTATTGCACTGTATGTAATAAAAAACACACAGATCTATGTTGGTATCATCTTGCAGACCCTTTACCATAAGCAAGCCTGACTAGAAAAAGGTATTTTTATAAATTCCCATTGAGCCTCATCAGTACTTTCTTACTCTAGCACAAGTTAGCGAGTTTGGTTTCTCCTGGTGCTGTCTCCTTGGCTTGGAGATGGAGGCCTCACCTGGTCTCCCTTGTCTGTGTGCACATATGTGGTCTAAATGTCCTGTACGTTTTAGGATCCCAGATACATTGGGTTAGGATCTACCCTAATGATTTCATTTTATGTGAATCACTTCTTTAAGTCTCTATTGTCAAATCTAGTCACATTCTGAGGAACTAAAGGTTAGAAATTCATGGTATGAATTTGGGAATGACACATTTCAGCTCATAACACCAGCTCACCCAATTCTCCAAAGTTATCTCATATGATCATTTTCCTTTATGTCTGAAGGAAGCCTGACAATTAAGTTCATGAACTCGTCCTAGTAACAGTGCTGCAGACCTCACAGCTGACTATCACTCTGGTCACCTTTGAAATACTCCCCTTGGGCAGCTATGCACTGATGCCAGGGTCTAGTTCACCCGGAATAGCAATTTTTGAACTCTTTTTCTGAAATGGCTGTCAGAGCTGTGGGCCTATGACACATAAGAACACCACTCAGGAAGACTGTACCACACATCAACGTAAACACAGCTGCAAGACACTGATATACCAAGGTCATAAAATCTTACCTTGTTGTTGTACAGTGCTATAGGTCAATGGTCACTTGGGCTTCTTGAATGACTTAGCAATTATGAATTTGGCTGTAATAAACATTCTGGTACAAATATCTTTGTTATAGTATGATTTTGGGGTTCTGGATACATACCTATATTATTTCTTGCTTCTGACTTTGTTTCTACTTTTATTTCCATTGTTTTTTTTTAATTTTTTTTTTGTTTTTTTTTAATTAAACCATAGCTGTATACATTAATGCAATTATGGGGTACAAAGTACTGGTTTTATATACAATTTTAAATACTGTTATCAAACTGGTTAACATAGCCTTCACTGCACTTTCTTACATAAAATTTTCTTAAAAATGTTCTTTCATCAAACTGGTTAACATAGCCTTGGCTATAAAATTGTATATAAAACCAGTACTTTGTACCCCATAATTGCATTAATGTACACAGCTATGGTTTAATTAAAAAAAATTTAATAAAAAGTAGAAACAAGTCAGAAGTGAGAGATAATATAATTGCTCTACTAGGTATATATCCAGAAGACCAAAAATCACACTATAACAAAGATATTTCTACCACAATGTTTATTGCAGCTGAATTCATAATTGCTAAGTCATGGAAGAAACCCAAGTGCCCATCGACCCACAAATGGATAAATAAATTGTGGCGTATGTACACCATGGAATATTATGCAGCCTTAAAGAAAGATGGAGACTTTACCTCCTTCATGTTTACCTGGATGGAGCACCTGGATGGAGCTCGAACATATTCTTCTTAGCAAAGTATCTCAAGAATGGAAGAAAAAGTATCCAATGTACTCAGCCTACTATGGAACTAATTTATAGCTTTCATATGAAAATTATGACCCAATTATAGCTCAAGAATATGGGGAAGGGGGAACAGAAGGGAAGGCTAGAGGGGCAGGATGGGTGGAGGGAGGGTGATTGGTGGGATGACACCTATGGTGCATCTTATAAGCGTACATGTGAAACTTACTAAATGTAGAATATAAATGACTTAACACAATAACTAAGAAAATGCCATGAAGGCTATGTTAACCAGTTTGATAAAAATATTTCAAATTGTACATAAAACCAGCACATTGCACCCCATGACTGCATTAATGTACACAGCTATGATTTAATAAAGAAAAAAGAGAGAGAGAGATAATAGTGTAGAAGATTGATTTTTCGTATTGTCAATTTTTCCCTGAAAGTACCTAACTTGTACCTAACATTTCCATAGACAGTATATTATATAATAGGACTTAAAAGTGGTTTCTGGAATAAATACAGTTCAATTTAATGATGTTATGTGCATTGTTTTAAAAACAGTTTATGTAACACCTCCTTGAAATAATAGCAATGAAAATGTTTTGGGGGAAGGAAAGGAGTCTATGATTAATTGATTTATCTCTGAAAATAATTATAATGACATTTTTATTGGGATAATCAATTTATAAGTTAATGATAAGTGGTATATGTGTATTTAACATCATATCTACCAGTTAAGGAGCATAGGATGCCCTTGCATGTGTTCAAGTTTTCATCTGTCTTATAAGAACATTTCATGTGGGCATGATATAGATTTTTCACGGTTTTTATTAACTTTTCACTTAGGGTTTTTATTTTGTTTTGTTTTCTAATTCCTCTTTCTGTTATCTCTAAGCAAATTGTAATAATTCCCATAAAATGTTATTTTTACCATATTAATTTCATAACTTCCTATAATATTAATTCTCTTAATTTATTTAGATAGTGATTTTCCCTCAGAATCTTTTGAATTGTCTGCCTTTTATTTTACCATCTAACATTTACATTCCCAATTCATATGTGTCTAATTTATTTTGCTGTTTGAAATGGCCTTGGGTAATAGCCACATAACATGAAAAAGTCATGAAGATAATCAGCATCCTTGTCTAGCTTCTGAGATTATTATTTACTAATTATGTAAGATACTGGCTTTTATACCCCCAAATACATATTTATTTATATGTTACCATCATGTATATTATATAAGTCCTATATAAGTAATACCATATATATATAATGTGTGCCCATTTGTTAGACCCTGTCTTAAGCATTATAAAAGCTATCCATGAAACAAAAATATTTGTACTCTCTTAATATTTTAAAATGCAAAAGTATTGTGGCACCTGTGGCTCAAAGGCGTAGGGCTCTGGCCCCATATACCAGAGGCGGCAGGTTCAAACCCACCCCCAGTCAAAAAAAAATACAAAAGTATTATGTGCGTTTAAATGTGGAAATACTTGTTTGTTCTTATTAATTGAAGCTTTGTTAAAAGGAAATAGTATTAAATGTTGCCAAATGCCTTTTTTATATCTATTAAGAGAATATGACTTTTTCCTAGTAAGCTTTAGTAATATTAAATTAGTCAATTTCAAAATATTGAACTATTTTTTGCATTTTTAAAGTAAATCTGCCCAGTTATGTTGTATAGACATTATGTAAATGTAAAATTTAAATAAATTTAGTTTATAAAATATGTGCCATACAGATATAAAATTATATCAATTTTGAATATAAGGTTAGATTAATTTTGCTAGTGAATAAATGGAGAATTCTTTGGGATTATCACCATTTTTGTGCAGCCAAAAAAAAAGTATTAGGCAGTCCAACATAATAGATGAAGAGCAGCAACAAGTACTGGAAAAATTAAGAAAAAAATCTAATGTAACAACTTGGTGAATAAAAACAATATTATTTTGGTCAAACAGTAAGGAACCGGAGTTTCCTTAATAACCCATTGAGAGAGACCCACAGCTTATTCCAAAAAGTTTATAACATTCTTGTTTTTTTAAAATGATATTTTGCCTGGTAAGAGATTTGCCAATGCTTTTTCATTTAGAAAGAATATAAGGAGTATAACTTAGACCCCAGGAATTAGAGTTAACTTTCTTGGAGTTGTATCTGGAAGACATTTCTGGCCCTTGGTCCAGAGAATGTTGGCTAGAATTAGCACACCTAGAATTCCCATTTTTAATTGAATCTCATGATATCTCTTCTTTAAGTATATTATTAATTTGAGAGGAGAATGGCAAAAAAACCTCGATTATTTACTTTCATTTATTTTTGAGAGTTGTATCTGAATTAATCAAGACATTTATTAACAAATTCTCCTTGCCACTGATCTCATCATGTGAAGATTAATCAGAGCAGCTCCTTAATTATCTGTAACTCTGAGCTTCTATTCAAATCTTCTTTTGCATTTCTAGAATAAATTAACAATTGACATTTAATGTTGTTGTTGTTGTTCATCTGTTTAAACCTTGATCAGTGTAGGTAGACCAGTTTTATTTTCTTCTCCCCTTTCCAAATAGCAAGAGAAACAATAACAACAAAGAAAACTTTGGTACAATGGGGCTCAGAAGAGCAGGCATACGTTTTACATTATTTATTTTACAAGAGAATCATGTGGACTGAATTTAAATATATTAAATAAGAGACTACTTAGCATTTAAAGAAATAATAACTATTGATATATGCCTAGAATGCTCATTTATTTCTTCAAAGAAAAGATTTATCTTCATCTTAATTTCACTAAAAGTTAAGTTGGCTGTTTTTAACAATGTCCTAGAGGTATAAAACAAATTCAAATCCAAGTTTACTCTAAAGCATGTATATCGTGGATAATCTGCATCAAGAAAAATGAAATAAAAACAGAAGCTTGTGTAAATAAAACTATATATATGTATATATGTGTCAATTTACAAAAATCTTCTTTACAACAACAACAAAAAAAGTGAAATAAAGCAAAACAACAACGACGACAACGAAATGAGAAACTCATGTACATATCATCAGGTGGGAAAAATCAGAACCAAAGCAAAAAATAACATGGGTCACGAGTTCCCAGTGACTTTTAAGTCTACAGTGCAGAGCCTCAACTCCAAGGCTTACATCTGCTATTCTGTAATGTAAAAAGAAGATGAAAAATACATAAACACCAATTTTTAAAAAGGCCACTGATAAGTAAAAGAGATTACATATAGTAAGCAAAATAATTCTGTTTCAGTTTTAACATTTCAAAAAGAGGCAAAAGGCATCAAAGATCTATGGGAATTGGCATTTAAGCTGATTTGAAAAAGATTGGAAAAGTAGATGACATAAAATGGAAGAATTATTATTCATTTATTCAATGTGCAATAATTAATCATGGAACTGCACTAGGTTCTTGGGAGAGTAATATTGTTATATAAGACAGAATCCCTTGTCATTAAGCCCCAGTATTGAGGCATGCTGGCAATATTTTAGAAATATTCAGAAATTTTCCTGTTTACAAAGTATAGAAAGAGAATGGAGAAAGAAAAGTGAAAGTAACCCCAAGAAATAATCTTGACGTTTGGGAAAATGCATTACCGTTTACCCTCCACAGCAACATTCAACAAAATAAAGCTGAGAACTCCTAATTCTAACTCACACAAAATAAAACATGGTGAGGTCAGAGTCACACGCTGGTTATAACACACAAAATCAAGACATGCATGGAAACACACATCCACGTTAAGAAGAGAGAGGAGAGAGAAGGCTTGCAGAAGAATAAAGAGAGTAGGCCCTAATAAGTGACTTCTTCATGGGGTGGTGGGCTGGGGACAAGCAGTTATTCTCATATTTCAAAAAGAAAAACGTTCATTCTGAGCTTGGGTTTATCAACTCAACTAAAAGTAATCTTTGAAAAAATATTCATATATTCCTATGCTATTTTCAGTGCTTGAGTTTTAGTTATGGTGAATCCAATTTAGCACAGGTGACCAGGTTCTAATTTCTTACAAGAAAAAGCTTAGATATAGCAGATAATTCTATGGGTTTACCAGTTATCAACTTATTACATTACAAATACACACATCTTTGTCCTGCTTGGTAATACTGAAGATGGACTATGACATCCCAGTGGTTTCCAGTAAATCTTTGCAATATTTTAGTGGGTAGGCTCCCAATAACATTAGCCAGCACCCCAGTGGGCAGTTTTCTGCTAACCCATAATCAGTACATGGCTCGTCAGCTGACTTCTGTATAATTCCCTGTTCTAAAACAGTAACCTCTCCCACCAGTTCTTCAGTGTATTGAATGGAAGTAGGAGAATGGTGACTAGTCCAAGTCTTCTTAATTTGGGGGTACTCTATCCCAGCCCTAGGAATAATGACTGTAGCTATGTACTATTCTTATTTCTTAGAGATACACCCTTCTTAGCAGTTAGTTGCCTTTTATTATTTAACACATTAGTACTAAATTTCATTGATTAAAAATACTGGTGCAATTTTGCCCCTGACTGGACTTTGACATGATAAAGACAGAAATATTTATTAGTAAGCAAGTGAGCTGTGTGGTTGTTTGAGATCAACAGTTGTTGCTGTTTTGTCCAAGTAACTTCCCTTCCTCTTCACCGGTAAAATCAGGTAAATGATTCAGTGTTGCTTACCTCAGGGAAACAATGTAGCAGTGCAAAAAGTATAATAAAGACTAGAGTTGTGCAAAATTGCTTAATCTATAGGCAACTACAAAGAATTTCTAATATAGATTGAAATGCTATAGAATTAATACCAAAATAGAAATAAACCTATTTCCTCTCTCTGCCAACTCTCTAGACTACAGAATAAATGTCTTGTTTGCTTGAAACAAACAGTACATAAAGAAAAGAATGAAAGGAGAAATGTGAGTAGCTGCACCCCAAAACCTTTTTTGTATTGTCTTTATGTCTGAAAGGAATTTTTGGCTGATTGGAAAATTCTTAATTTCAAAAGTCCTGCTCTCAACTTACATACAAACACACACGCTATGAAGCCATCTGAAACAAACTAAAACCACAATGAGATTCACTTTACCCCGTCAGTATTACCACTATTAAAAAGTCAAAAAATAATTTTTGTATTTCTTAGTTCATCATCTTTTCCATTGTGCTGAGTTAGATGTATTTATTAGTGGGGGGGGGGTTCTTCACTGAAAATAGACTTTCTACAGAAGATTCTTTCTTTCTTTACCAAACTCTTATTTGCCACTTCCTTCCCTTTTAACCATTACGTACATTTGTACATAGTGTAAATTCTCTCATTAAATGTATTTTATCTGGATTTATCTTTCATGTGGGTAATTCAGTTTTGCTTCCCTCCTAGCCTAAATTCATTGTTAATTAGTAGTCGTGATTCACTTTCTCCCTTATCTTAATGTTTTTTGTGACATCTCCACAGAATCTGCTTATATTCAGAATTAAATGTTACAAATGATGGAAATAGGTCAATACAAATTTGCTGTCATGTATTTTAATAACTCAAATACTATATACATAAAATACTTAAGGGACATGTGAACACAGTGAAAAGGCCTTTGTCCTCACATAATTTACAATCTAAAAGATGGTATATGAAACTCCCGAAGAGACTTTAAAACTTGAGGAGAGGCAAGGACACTTTGGCATATACAGAGCATATCAAGCTCAGTGGGCCCCACAGATTGAGTTGGAGCTTGGATGGTTTTTCCTTCCTGTCTGGATTCGGTTTTTCCTGAAGGCCATTGAATCTGTGGTGTTAACTGAGCTGCAGAGGTGATCCTCACAACCTCTTCCCATGATGTCTGCTATTCGAATGAGGAGACCTATGTTTTAAAAATATTGGGCTTTTGGATTCAGGTATTTTCTGAAGAAAACTCTTTGTAAATAGTAATATCCCTATGAAGGGGTCACACACTGTGGCATCCTTCAGACTACGAGAGTGGGTTTAGAAAATCAACATGGAGCTGAGCAAGCAGTGCACATAATTTACTAGGATTATGAATGACATATTAATGAAGCGCTTCTCTAAAACACACTACAAGGAAGATCAATGTGTTTATAAAAATGTGCAGAGCGTCAGTTTTCGCTTGTAAATTTAACATCTAATTCCTTTAATAGATATCTCATTATTGATTGCTGAAATGTGATTTAGCATTTGTTTAGCATAAATAGTGTGATATTTTATATTTCTCTTATTTCTAATAAATGGCATTTTTAGAAGTGAGGTTAATAAATAAGAGCATAAAATCTGCCTCTAAAATGCAAAACTAAAAATACAGAAAAGAAAATAAATGATTATATTAACTTTGACTATTGCCAGACTCTTTTTTCACAGTTCAATGGGATATTATACTTTGAGTTAGTAAATATTATCAGTTAAGAACATTTCAACAGGGCGGCGCCTGTGGCTCAGTGGGTAGGGTGCTGCCCTGTATACTGAGGGTGGTGGGTTCAAACCTGGCCCTGGCCAAACTGCAACAAAAAAGTAGCTGGGCATTCTGGCAGACGCCTATAGTCCCAGCTACTTGGGAGGCTGAGGCAAGAGAATTGCCTAAGCTGGAGGTTGCTGTGAGCTGTGATGCCATAGCACTCTACTGAGGGTGATAAAGTGAGACTCTGTCTCTAAAAAAATAAAAATAAAAATAAATAAAAAAGAACATTTCAACATTATCACAAATTCTTAAGAAAAAATGTTATTCCTTTTATATTTATCCATTTATTATTATCAAGAATTTGTGTTTTTGTTATTGTAAATAAAATGGCATCATATATTATAAAGCATAAATCCTATGTTAAGAAGTAATTTTTAATATTAAATGTAGGATTATTTTGGAAATATAAATCAATCACTCACTCAATATTTTATTCAACTTTTTAATTCACCCTTACAGTCAGTAAGGTATTAAAAGCACTGCAAAGGAGAATCTGAAGAACAGAGATGCATAAGACAACCAGGAGTGCACAGCTCAAATGTAACTTATGAAAACAGAGTATAATGGCTAGAATTATATTTCCAGCTGTGAGAACTCTTTTTTTTAATTGATAGTGGATGATATCCTTTTGCATTGCTATGGACAAACATTAATTCATATTACTATAATTATTAAACAACACAACATGTCCACTTACAGAGAGATGTCCAATGGACTCATCATTAATAAAAATCCAAAGTGTAGATTTTTAGTCTTAAAAATATTAAGATGTACATCCTAAATACCCTGATATTATCAGATAAACTCTGGGGACGTCTACCAAAGGACACCTAGTCATCTCTCCTGCCCACTTCCAAGTCTTAAATTATGTTTTATGGCATTATTGGGGAATTCAAATTAGTTTCAACAATGGTTTCTCAGGACTAAATTTGTCTTGGCACACAGAATTAATTAATTAACATAATACAAAATTTCCAAGAGTTTTTTATCAATGCAACTTCTACCATTGTTACCTAAAATTATAATTTTAACAATATTGACTAGATTTAAATATTACAATATTATAATGTTTTCAAATTTTGTTAATTTTCCAGGTTAATAAAACTTGTTGATTTTTTTTTTTCTGAAGCTGAAAATTGAAAAATATTTCTGATGTTGCCGTAATTGCCAAGAGGGTCTACTTCATAAATCTTTTTCTAAGCTGATTTAGCCAAGAGTTTCCCCAAACTCTCTTCTAGAATTTTTATTGTTTCGTGTCTTAAATTTAAATCTTTTATTCAGTAAGAGTCAACTTTCATCAGTGGTGAGAGGCGAGGGCCAGTTTCTGTCTTCTCCATGTGACTAACCAGTTCTCCCAGAACCATTGATTTCTTAGGCATTATTTCCCCAGTGCATGCTTTTGTTTGGTTTATCAAAGTTCAGATAAATGGGATATGATCAAGCAAAAAAGTTTCTGCACAACTAACGGTAACACAAGTGAAGCAAACAGACAACCTGCAGAAAGGGAAAAGATATTTGCATGATATGAATCTGACAATGGGCTGATAACAGAATCCACAGAAAACACAAATTAACCAACAAGACCAAACAACCACATTTGTAATTGGGCAAGAGTTGAACAGAAACTGTCTCTAAAGATGACAGACAGATGACCAACTAACACATGAGAAAATGCTCATCAGTCCTAATTGTTAGGGAAATGCAAATCAAAAGCACTCTGAGATAACACCTAACCCTAGGGAAGATAGCCCAAACACAGTGTCCAGAGACTGTGATGCTGGTGTAGATGTGGAGAGAAGGGAACACTTGTGCACTGCTGGTGAGACTGCAAACTAATACAATGTCTATGGAGAGAAGTAGGGCAAATTCTCAAAGAACTGAAAGTTAACCTTCAATTTGATCCCACAATCTCATTACCAGATATCTACCCAGAAGGAAAAAAAATCATTTTTAATATACATTTTATGTATAACAAACTGTGATATATGCATACTATGGAGTACTATTCAGCCTTAAGGTGGAGACTTTACAACTTTTGTGTTTACCTAGATAGAATTGGAACACATTCCTCTCAGTAAGGTATCACAAGAATGGAAAAACAAGTA
The DNA here is from genome assembly GCA_963575145.1 of Galago senegalensis. Lineage (NCBI taxonomy): Eukaryota > Metazoa > Chordata > Mammalia > Primates > Galagidae > Galago > Galago senegalensis. The sequence goes on from CAUYTI010100048.1 coordinate 79,021, forward strand.
TAAATGTACTAAGTATTAATATGAAACCAATATATAAATAATTATATATGCTTATACATGCTCACACATAAGAAAAACACAAGTATATTCTGGTGAGGGTGAGGGGACAGGAGGGAAAGGAGAAGAGGGAGGGTGACTGGCAGGTTCTCAACTGATGTGCACAATGTGAGGTGTTCAGCACACCCCCTTGGTGAAGGGCTCAACTACACCTTGAACTTTACCTTAGAAATGAAAACAATGTAACCTAAACATAGGTACTCTCATATTAATCAGAAATTTATATAAAAAGAAAATTGAGAAAAACAAAAAAAGAAAAATATTTCTGTAGGTCTGTAGTTTTTAAGTAGAAGTTCTCTTTCTGCTCTCCATCTTCTTTTTTTTTCTAGTTGGGCCTACATAAGTGACAATGACTTATATTATAAACTTATTTATTATGAATATTTATCATTTTTATACTTTTTGACCTAAATACGTGCTTGCCCTCTTATTTTAATTATAGGAGCTTTCATTTCTTTATAGAGACAAATCTGTCACTATTTAATATTAAGAACGTATATTTTCTATGCATTCTATACATTTTATTCTGCTTTTAAAAACATTTATATATTTTATAGATTATGTATATATGTATAAATCAAATCATAGGAGTTTTAGTTGTCTCCCACCTAATAATATTTTGGATATGCCCTTGTAGGTGTATATTTTAGACTGATGACCTGCATATTTATTTCCTACTGAAATAATTCACTCATTTGTTCAATAATTATTCTTTTATTGTCATGAAAAATTTTACATGAATTACGATTTATAGCTGGGAAATTGTGTCAAACTATGCTACCTACTATTGTACTATAACTACATGGTATAAGAAATACTCTTCTAGGATGAATCTGTTTCCATTACTTCCTGTTCTATAACATAGCTAAGAAGAGTTAGAGAGCAGAGAGGAAATTTCTCCCCCACTCAAGGATATATATTCAATTTCCTTTCTAATACAAAGAGTCATTTTCCTTAGCATCATCCATACTAAATCCAAAGCAGAACAATTCAATCCCTGGAAAATAATTCTGGAGTTAATCCATTGGCTTTCTTTTCTCTCAATTCCATCAATTCACAGACAGAAATACAGTCACGAGGACCTCACATGTTTACATTTTGTTTCTCTACCACCTCCAACTGAACTAGGGAACAACAGAGAGAGAGACTTTGACAGAGTGAATGAAGAAAAAGAATGTAAATGTTCTATGTATTATATATGTATATGTTTATACATTTATATAAATATGTGATCTATATCTTTAGAAATGTATACATTTATCTATATATTAATGCACTTTATGTTATATATGCACAATTATATGTAACAATATAATTGCAAAAGTTATATTGCATTGTGTGTGTTATTACCGTTGTTTATATATATAAACGTTCTATCTCTGCCATCTCCTTTTTCTTTCCTCTTTTACTTCTAGACATTAACATTAGGTACTATATTATGTAACTTCACTTAGCTGAGAAATTTATAAAGGAAAGCACCCAATTTGAAAACAAAAGCATGAGATTGCTTAAAAGAAACAACTTAGGAAGAATGCAGAGTAAAATATATCCTTCATTCCAATTCCATCGAGTATAATGAATGTTATAACCTACAAATCCAGAAAGAGAGACGTGAATGAATGGTAAATGTTTTCTTCTCTGTAAAACAGCAAATATAGGACAAAATGGATTACTTTAAACACTACATAAAAGTGTGTATTTTTCCTCGAATTGTGAGATTATAACATATCCATTTATATCTTAATCCATCATTTGTCATCTTGACTTGCTGTAGGATTTGAGCTGTATGATTACCTGTGCTCTGTGGACATTTTTCTAGTTGTATGGATTTGACATCTTTCAGGTACTACAGCACTATATATAGTATCTTAACTACGGTCTCAGTCGTGCCACACTTAGAAGGGTCATCACCCACAAGCTTTATAGCATAATATCTCTGTATACCCTAGGGTGTATTTCTTTATTCGAATACTGTTTCTTTGATAGTTTTAACAGGGTGAATGTATTTTCCTCGGGTTCATCTATCACAAAACAATTCACACTGCTCCCAAAACCCCACTACCTAGGAAAGAATGAGTTTATGTTTTCTTTGGTTCGGAGTGAATGGCTCAGGTACTACCATATCCCCGAGGCCTTGTTCTTTAGGTTCTTTCCATTTAAAGAAAATACATTTAGGTCAGAGATTGAAAAAGAAACTGTGTTTAGATAGATGTGCGAACCTGTGAAAAATTGCTCGGCAAGCAAATTTTCTTAGCAAATGTTTGCTGAACTTAAGAGCCTTAAATCTTACAGCCTTACATTATTTGAAATAGAAGTTGTAAATTTAGTTCTGAGGAAAACTTATTTTTCTTTAATTAATAAAATAATACGATACTGTTAAATTTTCTACCAGTGTCAATAGTAGTTCCCCATGTGTCTGGAGAGATGGAAACATATTGTTTTCATTTTTTTCTGGTGGCTTTTTAAATGGGCATAACATGTAATTATGTAATTTAATACGTAATGTGCACTACTGACTCTATGGCATAGATTGCATCCATATGAAGAACCTCAAGTAACATTTTTAGAAACTGCCAATGTAATTTTGTAAGAACACAATGTGAATAGTATAGTGGTGCAGTACCCTGGGGTTTTAAAGGGCACAGTAAATTATTTTGTGATAAGTTGAAGCTAAATTGAAACTGTATTGCTGGCTTTATTTTTTTATTCTCTGTGTGGTTCTGGATTAGTCTCATTCACAGGAGAAACTTGCACTAGATTGGGAAGATGGAAATGAAAGAGCAGAAGATTTGCCAGGCAACCAGTGAGAAGCCACAGGCACTGCTGCAGCTCACACTTCCCAGAGTGGCTCATGCAACAGACTCCTAGATTATGGGTCCTCCCACACCTGCATCATCTCACATGTGTGGGTCTGTGAAAAGGGGCATTAGCATTTTTTGTAAGTCTCTTGTGTTATTGAGATTCAATGAAGAGAGAGATGGGACAGGTTTCAGTTGACTGTCAGAGGTCCCAGAGTGGCTTTGCGGATCCCTATTGGTTTTTGCAGGTTTCAATCTAATCTACTTTTGCTCTATTTTGCGTGAAGCTCTATTTCTTGTCTATCTGTTGGACTGACCCTGCATTTGGTGTTTGCTACACCCTAAATGCGATCAAATAACTTTCTACCAGCAGCTCTTTGGAGTCCTTGACTGGTGTCTTTTCCCATATCTGCAAAGTGTCTCCTTCTAGGATACTTTGTGTAAGATCGAATCCCAATAATATAAATTTAATTTATTTTCTTTCATAGCGGGTCTATTTTTATGCTCTAACCTTACTGACACATACCGCCATGAAGAAAGGGAAACTGAGACAGCGACAACTCCAGTCATTCACTAAATCTGATTTTTCATGTTTCTCAGGCCCAAGACTGAATCATAGTCCCCAGGCTTCTCTGTAGTTTGGTGAGCACATGCTTGTTCGTCCTTATACATTACAACATTGAGTATTACTTTCTAATTCTCACCCATCACTCTTCTCCCTACTAATGCAGTGGGTCAGCAGAGGATTCTGAAGACCACGGGGATGGCTGACCCCGTAGAAGAAAGGCGTCTGGGTCCCTGAATGACAGAGAGGAGAGACGCTCTCTCTTTCAATCTATGCTCCCCTACCTGCAACATGAGTGAGAACTAAACTTTTTTAAGGTAAATCTTTATCGTTGTTGAGTTTTTGGTAAAAGCAGTTAACATACCCTAATGAAAAGGTTTGGAGTTGCTACGGTTTGAATATTTGACCCCTCCAAATCTAATATTGAAATTCAACTCCCATGTTGGAGGGGGGCCTCATGGAGGATGTTTGGATCGTGGGAGGTGCATCACTTATGAATGACTTGGTGCCATTTTCTGGGCAATAGGTTCTCACTCTCAGTTTCTGAGAGAGCCAGTTGTTGAAAAGAGCCTGGCATCCCCCACCCCACCCCCCATTCTCTCCCAGTCCTCTCTCTTGCCTCCTCTAGGCCCACGCGATCTCCGGGATCCCTTCACTGCTGACTTCTCTTTACTTTCTTCCCTGAGTGGAAGTACCTGACCCTCACCAGAAGCAGATTCAGGCACCAGCCTGCAGAACCATGACCCAAATAAACCTAATTTCGTTATAAATTATCCAGATTTAGGTATTCCTTTCTAGCAATGAAAATAGGCTAAGTCAGGAATCAAAGGGTACAATCAGAGCTTATAGACATCTTAAATGTCTCAATTTTGAAATTAAGTGTAGATAAATTTTCTTAAAAGTGTAATAATAAACAAAGAAGTAAACAATTAAAATGGAACTTGCTCAGAATTCATCAGCCAGCCCTGACTCCAGCCAAATCAATGTTCTAAAGTGTAAATATTCTTTCTTATATCTGACATGTTTTTAGGACACAAGAAAATACTTCACATCTCCTGCCCTATGTGTTTAAACAAGTTCAGTCACTCCAAAAGTGCTTAATATTTGCTCCAAAGTTTAAAAATATGCACAAATAGAGTCACACAAATTACATTAAATACAGTTCTGTTCATTTGAAACATTTTATATGTGTATTACTACACTATAAGTAATAATAAGTACTTTTAAAAACAAAATAGAAATTTCTAAAGCACATTTCATTGAGCAACAAATAGTGCCAAAATGAACTTCAGTAGACACCAGATACCATTTACCTAAAATAAAAATAACACCAACTAAATAATGCAGTATATTGGCTAGGATAGATATTGGCTATATCTTCAAGTTCATAGAAAAAATATTTATGATGGTACAGTCCAAACTATTTGTAGTGCAAAAATATAACTTTAATTTTAAATATCTTGGAAGTAAAAACTATTAAAGGATTACTTGTGAAATATGATAAATTTTAAAATTTATTATAATTCAGATCAAAATTTTAATAGGTTTTTGTGGATTCTAAAATGCAATTCAAAAAGAAAATTCATGCAAATATCTCAAAGTAGAAAAATTCATTGCTAACATAAAAGTTAACACAAGTGATGTTACGTGCCAATGTTCTAGATACTGTGCATATATGAATTTAATCTATACCATAATCTTATATGGTTATCATTCATATTTTATAAATTGGGAATCTGAAGACAGAGAGATAATGAAATTCATATAAGGTCACATCATAAGGAAGTGATGGAGTCAGGACTTAAACACGCCTTCACTCCAGGATCTGTTTCTGAATCAGGGTTCTATGCTTCATTCTTCAGAGGGATGATATTCATTGATATATGCACACATACACATATATGTATACATAACATTTCATAGCTATGTTTATATAAGAATACTTAAACAAGTGGATCAGTATTTGTGTGTATGGATATACAAATATATATGATAGTAGTTATGTTAAATGTCTCATTTCACATTTAGTGATGTAGGAAAATATTCTTTATGTTACCATGATAATCAGCTACTTATTTAGGGAAAAAAACAGACAGATGTAGATCATACCTTATTCCAAATATAAATTCGAGGGAGATGAAAGAATTGCACAATTCATAGATATTTGACAAAAAATATACACATATGTATTTTTTAAATTCCTATTTAGAAAATATTTTACAAAGTCAGATCTAAGATGAAAAACAACAGGAAAATGTAAAAATATTTCTTTCATTAAAATTTTGCAATAACAAAATACAATTTTAAAACAATAGATTGGTAGCCTTAGAGGAAAATGGTATTAATTTTTAAATATACACTTAAATGTTTGCACATGATAGTGAATTTGAAGAGTTTAAACTAAAGTCAAAGTAAATTTCTTCGTGGTTCCACCTCTGTTTTTTTAGGAAACAAATTTTTGGAATATTTACTAGTGCAAATTTTTATCAATATGGATGTAGATTTAAATTTTTATTAATTATAGCAGTAAAACTACTTTGATTACTGTCAAATAAAAAATACATATCTGCATACTTTCTGATAGCATCACATATTTACCCATATGCTGTGAAAGCATGACACTGGAAAGTCCAAGCTCTTTCTATTTAATTATCTGACCTTCACTCATTTTTCTTGAAGTAGTAAAATAAACCAAAGTCCATGTAAATCTAATCTTCAAAAGAGTTATTTGAAAATAGTAAATGATCTATATTTCTCTAACCCTTTAAAATGCTAGTAAAGCATCACAAGAATGGAGAAGCATGAACTCTATATATTCAAATTTCATATGAGGACAATTAATGGCAATTAATGACATGGTGGAGGACAGGGAAAGAGGAGAGCAGGGAGAAGAAGGGAGGAAGATGGTGGGGAAAAAGAGCAAAGAGAGGAAAGGAGAGAGGGAAGTGGGGGTCTCACTATGTGACACATCTTGTACCCTCAATGAATCCCCAACAATAAAGATAAAAATAATAATAATTCCAGCATTAAGACCTCCATTTTGCTTTTCATCCCTAGCAGTAAAAATACTAAAAAATTTTACCTCTCCTACCCACATCACCTTAATACATGTCTATGCCATGTTTCCTAATTGTCCTCTAAAGTATTCCATTTATGAAGTAGGCCAACCACATTGTGGAAAGACTTAACAGGTACTTTGCACAAAATTAAAAATAAAAATAAATAAATAAAATGTTAACAATGATGTTCTAAAGAGAATTTCTGGTGTTTTATGAACTTTATTTCTGGATTTTTTAGAAAGTGTTTATTCAAAGCCATAAATTATACTCCTGATAGTATAGCACCTATATTGTTTTTAGGATATCTCTTCATGTTTTGCATTATCAAATTGAGATTTGATTCTAAAAACATCATGAGTACTTTACACAAAAATGACTTTAAGTGAAATTCATGCAAATGCAAGTTTTCTAATCAAATGAGTACTTAGCCTAACATAAAGGCTATAATATTCAGTGAAAAAATATTTATTTGGGATGCACCCATGTCAACACTTATGTACCCATATAGGTAATATCTTAAGAAGAAAATATTTTTGAAAAAAATATAAGTAAAGGCAAAATAAAAAAAAAATAGAAAACTAAATTTGGGAGAAAATTTATAATGGGGAATTATATGAGGAAAGAAATTTAATGTTGATCTTCTCTATATTTTTAAAAATTCCAATTATTAAAAAATATAACATTTAAAGTTTAACATTTTTTCATAGTGTTCATTGAAAGATTTATCAGTTCATTAATCTATTAAAAATATAAAGTAATATCCTGAATACTCAATCCAAATAGCATATAATCTGTAAAGGCAATTTAGACATAATAAACACAGAAGAATTATGTGATTATTAATTTAAAAATTGAATCTTTAGGCTTCTTGGTTTTGGGTTTGTTTGTTTGCTTACTTGCTTGTTTGTCTCAGTTTGTAGCCCTCAGTAGAGTGCTGTAGCATCACAGCTCATAGCAACCTCCAGCTCTTGGTCTTAGGCCATTCTCTTGCCTCAGCCTCCTGAGTAGCTGGGACTATGGGTGCCTGCCACAACAACTGGCTATTTTTTTGTTGCACTTTGGGGCTGAGTTTGAACCCAGCACCCTTGATATTTGGTGCCAATGCCCTACTCACTGAGCCATAGGTTCTACCTATCCTTAGGCTTCTTAATTATAACATATCCTCAAAATATTTCCATTATATTTCACAAGTAATATTAATTTATTCTGTTTCATATGAATGTGATAATAAGGTAGAGAAGTTTTCCAGATGAAAATCCTAACAAAATTTGTGATCCCTATTGCTTCAAATTCAACAAATTAAGTTTCAAATGTTTTAAAAAAGAAAATAGAAATGTATATATTATAGTAAACCTAAATGGCAAAATGACTACATAAATGTTATGAAGATGAAAAAAAATGGAAAAAATAAGGAAATAATCAGGAGTTCTAATTCTTCCTATATGAATTGTAGGAAGTTTTGTATTTCAAGGAATTTGTCCATTTCCTCTACATTTTCTATTTTATATGCACAGATATTTTTATAGTATTCATAAGTGATATTTTGTATTTTTGTGGTATTGGTCTTAATATTTCCTTTTTTATTCCTTAAGCCACAGGTGCTACCCATTCTTGCTTATCTTTCCAAAGCACCAAGTTTTTATTTCATTTTTTTCCATTTCATTTAGTTCTATTCTGAACTTAGTTATTTATTTTCTTGTGCTGACTTTGGGTTTAGTTTCTCTTCCTTTTCAAGTTCCCTAATATATAATTTTTGTTAATTTGTGATCTTTCTTTTAGATATAGGCACTTAAGGCTATTAATTTTCCCCTTAGTTCTGCTTTTGCTGAGCCTCATAGATTTTATAGCTTGTGTCTCCCTTGTTGTTCACTTCAAGGAATGAAGTTATTTCCATCTTAACTTAATTGTTGACTCAATCATCTTTCAGCAACAGGTTATTTAAATTTCATGTCTTTGTGTAGAAGTGAATGTTTCTCTTGGAATTCATTCATAGTTGATTTTTTTTCCACTGTGGCCTGCAAGATATGATCACTCTTGGAAAAAATTCCATATGCTGATGCATAGAATGTATATTCAGTAGTTTTGGGGTAAATGTTCTGTAGATGTCTGTTATATCAGTTTTTTCTAAAGTCTGTTTTTATGTCTGCTTTTTTTTTGTTTGTTTGTTTGTATGATTTATTCAGCTCTGTCAGTGGGGTATTGAAATCCCTCACAATTATGGTGCTATCATTTATCTCTTTGCTTAAAGTATAATTTGCTTTATAAATATGGATTTATGTGTTATAAACATGAATATTAAGGATTGCCTTGTTGTCTTCTTGAATTTCGCCCTTTACCATTGTATAATGACTGTCTTTGTTCTTTTTTTTCTATTACCAATTTAAAATCAATTTTACTTGCTATAAGAATTGGCTACTGTAAGAGACCATGCACTAAGCTTGTGAAAGTGGTTACCGGTTCTTGAATGTCTCGTTCCCAGCGTCTCCATCTCCTAACCAGCATAGAGATGTTTGGCTGCCCAGAGACAAGCCCTCAAGCAGCTACAGTTGTTAATGAGATAAGATCTTAACTTGTTAGTAAACAGGTATTATACTTTGAACATTCATGGTGCAGCAGGGTGGGAGTTGAACCCCTGGGGAAAGAGCACATAGTGACCATTAACCACATGATCCTAGTATGTGGGCCCCCACATCTTTTGTATAATGTTTCAATAAAAGGCCATGCAGAGGTTGCTTGGGGCTTTCCTTGGAGGTATGGGAAGCCCACCTCTTGCAGGCACATACCTTAATCCATGGTCCTGGCTGTTTTTATTCTCATGGTGACAGGGTGCCACAGTGCACACCGACATAATGGCAATGAGGATGGGATAGTAGACGTTCACTGACATATTTGGACTGGGTCACAGACCAAAACCAATAACTATACTCCTGTACTCAAGTAAGTGAAACCTTAGGCAAATAACAATAGGGAGTATTAGCCAAAGAGGGAGCCATGCTTGGATTAAGTGCAACGTTTGGTCTCTTTCAACAAAAGGGGGAGCTTCACTTGAGTTAAATGTAATCTTTGCTCTCTTTTAGTTAAAGGGGAAGCTGCACTTGGCTTAAGTGGGCACTTTGGCCCCATTCAAGCAAAAGGAGGCACTGTGCTTGGATTAAGTGCAACCTTTTGGCAAGCAGTAAGCCAGAAAAAGGGGTAGTGCAAACTCTAAGTAAGTGGGAACTTTTGGCAAACAATAAGAAAAGAAAGAAAGACAGCAGCAAAAGGGGTAGTGCCACTCAATAAGTGGGACCCTTTGCCAACTATAAGAAAAGAAAGAAAAACAACAAAAGGGGTAGTACCACTCAAAGTAAGCAGGACCTTTTGGCAAACAATAAGAAAAGACAGAAAGACAATGAAAGGGGTAGTGCCACTCAAAGTAAGCAGGACCTGTGGCAAACAGAAACCAGAGTGGGACGTCACTCAGAGTAAGTGGACCTCTGGCAAACAGCAGTATATATGTGGAGTCATTTTGTTCATCTCAGTGATATATCTGTGTTTGTTTGTCTATCAAAATTCTGTAAACCAAAAGGACTCACACAAAATAGTAAGACCTTTGGCAAATGGCAAGAAGGGAATTCAAGGGGTATGCCCTTGTAGTAAGTGAGACCTTTGATAAACAACAAAAAAGGAGTGTTTAATTTCATTAAGAGAACTTAACAGTAACTTAAAAGAAAGAGACTGAGGCACAACATATAAAGGCACAACATTTAAAGAGTTTATTTAAGCTAAAGTGAGAACAACTTAGATTGGATAGTCAGAGAACTGTTTGAATAGCCTCACAGTTAAAATCACTAAATTCCATAATTGTAGGAAGCTAGGCAGTCTGAGAAAAGAGGGTTGGAAAAGGAATAGCAATCAGAATATCAATGGGAAAGGCAATCTCTCATTTAGTAATCAAAAGAAACAAAGAGAATGTAAATCCCCAGGTATAAAAAAGGGTTCCATTGGGCAAATGAATGTCCCTTCCACTTGATAGGAATGGAACACCTTTACAGCAGGGAAACAATCCCAACCTGGCACCCAAGGGCAAAAAATACCATGATCAGGATTTAAACAATGTACCACATTTCCCCGAAAAATAAGACCTATCCAAAAAATAAGCCCTAGCAGGATTTCTATGCCTTTGTTAAATATAAGCCCTACCCCAATAATAAGATGTTTGGCTGCCCAGACACAAACCCTTAAGCAGCTACAGGTGTTAATGAGACGATCAGTAGCTCATTAGCAAGCAGGTGTTATACTTTGAACATTGGTAGTGCAGCAGGGTGGAAGTCAAGCCCATGGGGAAAGAGCACATAGCAACCATTAACCACATGAGGCCCACACCTGTTGTGTAATGCTTCAAAAAAAGGCTATGGCAGAGGTTGCTCAGGGCTCTCCCTGGAGATATGGGAAGCCCACCTCTTGCAGGCATGTACCTCAATCCTTGGTCCTGGCTGTTGTTATTCACATGGTGACAGGATGCCACAGCAGGCACTATCAGAATGCATTAACTTTTTTAGGTTTCTACTTGAATATAATATTTTTTTCTACTCCTTTACCTTGTGTTTATATGTGTCCTTATGAGTTAGACATGTTTCTTAAACTTAATAGGTAATTGGGTTGTAAATTTTCATACATTCAGTGAGTCTATATCTCTTGAGTGGGGCATTCAGTCCATTTATATTGATTGATAGAATTGTTGTGTCAGATGCTGTTCTGTTCAGCATGGCAGATAGTACCTTATGTCTTTGTTTACTCTCTTGTGATGATGCCTAACTTTTAGCTTTTAGGTGGTTTATACTGGTGAATGTCTATTCTATTGATCTGTTGGGTTTTTTATTTGTTTGTTTGTTTGTTTTTTCTTGAGAAATTCCCTTAGCATTTTCATTCCTGGAAAATCTTTATTTTTCCTTTACATGTGAAACTTAGTTTTGTAAGATACAAAGTTCTAGATCATCAGTGGCTCTGTTTAAGAAGACTGAAGATGGAGGTCCTCTGGCTTGTCAGCTATTCATTGAGGAGTTTATGATTAGCCTAATGGTTTTCCCTTGTAAGTTTTCACCTCACAGCTTACAGGAGTTCGTCATGTATCTGGTGACTACATGTTTTGGTGATTGCCTCTTGGCAATAACTCTCCCAAGTATTCATTGAGCTTCTTGTACCTAATATCTAAATTGCTAGTAACACCAGGGAAGTTTACCTCTTTTATTCCTTCAACTTGTTTTTCTGGCTCATGTGTATTTTTTTCACCCTCAGAGGTGCCTATAGATCTAATGTTTGTTATGCAAATTCCCATATTTCTTGCAGGCTTTGTTCATTCCTCCTGCTCCATTACTCTTCACTTTTGACTAACAGGGCTTATTCAAAAGAGTTGTTTTCAAGCTCTGAAATTCTTTTTTCTGTCCAGTCTAGTTTTCTCATAAAGCTTTCCACTGTGGTTTGTATTTCCTTAAATAAAATTTTCACTTCTGAAAGTTCTATTTTTTAATATGTGCATCTCTTTAGTAAACTTTGCATTTATTTTATGAATTTTGTTTTTTTTGTTTTTGTTTCTTTGTGTTGGTTTTCCATTTTTCTCTTGGATTTTGTTAAGCTTCTTTACAATCCATATTTTGAATTTTTTATCTATTATTTTAACATTTTCATTTTAGTTGGAATCTACTGTAAGAGAGCTGTTTTGCCAATTTGAGGGTTTTCTTTGCTTTACTTTTTCATACGTCCAGAATCCTTGTGCTGATTCCTTCTCACATGGAACAGTTGTCATTTTATTATTATTATTATTTCCTTTGTTTAGATAGGGTTATTTTTACCCCTCCTTACTCATTCTTTCTCTTTCCCCAGCCCTGTGGTCTTCTTTGTAAAGGGGTTTACCTAGTACCAATTGATTTCTCTACCAGTAGGCGTTTCTTACCAGAAAGAACCAGCTGCACCATTGTTTTCAGGACCTGTGAACAACTCTCCCTACTCAGGAGAAGCACTTGAATGCCCCAGGTTGGCTACAGGGTCCTGAAACTTCCCTGTAAGGCCACATTCTCCATTACAGCAAAGGCAGGCGAGGAACTGAGGCTGGTGGGGTTGGGTAGAGTGAGCCTCCCCTTAGTATCACAAATGATGGTAAGGTAGCTGTCTCAGCAGGAGTCAGTAGTCCCTCCCATCCCAGCTCAATTGTCCTTCTTGGCAGCTATGGATGGGAGAGGGACAGAGAACTAAAGGAGTCTGAATGGAGAATGACTAGCACTGTGGCCATTGCTCTCCCTCTATTTAGAAAGCAGAGTGCCCAGAATGTTTAGCAGAATGTCCAGGTTCTGGAGTCACAGAGATCCCCTGGAACTTACTGGCCAGTGAGATCCCACAAACTGGGCTTGAGTTGGGAAATGTTTGTGTGGGAAAGAGCAGAAGAAAACCAAGTGAATGAAGCTCCCTTAGGAGGAAAGGTGTACACTGGTCAGAGAAGAAATACAGCACTTTCCATCTATGTTTGGTTCTATGATGACAGAAAGTGACCCTGAGGGGCTGGCAGCTTGGTGCTTTGTCCTTAAGAAGCTCCCAGTCCACCAGTGCCAGCAGCTTTTGGACTCATGAAGGTAGAAAGGCTTGTCAACAGTTTAGAAGCTTTCTGACTTCAAGAGGTATGAGAAAAGAAGAAACAAACTCACTGACCTTCTAATTTTGATGAGCTCCAAGCCTCTCAGAGATTGATCTATGCCATTATCTTGCCCCTTTTTATTCTGCCCCATAACTTCTTCCTGTGGAATCTAGTAGATTCTGTACAATTAGCTCTTATCATTGGATGGTACATGTTAAGTGGAAATTATGGAAAAAGGTATAAAATTATTGATGATCAATGTTCTTTTGACAGAAACAAGGAAGATAATGTAAGCAACTTAACGACTACTAGAAGTAAAAATAAGTTCTTATACAAGTTTTTAATTATTTGTTTGATTTTGGCTTCCAGAGTGCACACCCATATCGAATTATATCATTCTCCTTTAAAGATATTTCTTTTTTAGACTTATAGTGAATTTTTTTGTAATTTTTATTGTTTGGGATTCATTGAGAGTACAAAGAATTATGTTACACTGATTGTGGTTGTTAGGTAAAGTCTCTCTTGTAATTGTGTTCCACCTCCTAAGAGGTGTGCCATATATTGTGACTCTCCTCCTCCTCCTTCTACCCCTCTCTTCACTTGCTCATTCTCCTACCACCACCACCACCCACATATTAGCTCATCTACTGCCTTCATATTAGAATTGAGTACATTGGATTCTTGCTTCTTCATTCTTGTGATGCTTTACTAAGAATAATGTGTTCTACCTCCATCCAGGTTAATACGGAAGATGTAAAGTCTCCTTCTCTTTTAGTGGCTGAGTAGTATTCCATGGTATACATATACCTCAGCTTGTTAATCCATTCCTGGGTTGGTAGGGATTTAGGCTGTTTTCATATTTTGGCAATTGTAAACTGAGCTATGATGAATAGTCTAGTGCTAATGTCCTTATGGTAAAAGGATTTTTTTCTTTCTGGGTAGATACCTAGTAATGGGATTGCAGGATCGAACAGGAGGCCTAATTGGAGTTCTTTGAAAATTCTCCATACTTCCTTCAAAAAGGTTTTATTACTTTGCAGTCCCACCAGCAGTGTAACAGTGTTCCCTTCTCTCCACATCCACACCAGCATCTCCAACTTTGAGACTTTATGATGTGGGCTATTCTCACTGGGGATAGATAATATCTCATGTTGGGTTTTTTTTTGTTTATTTGTTTTTATTTTTGTTTGAATGAATGAAACTAATTGTATCCTTGATGATTTCCTTTCAGGGTTGTTTTGATTTGCTTTTCTTTGATGATTAGGGACAATGAGCACTTTTTCAAATATTTGTTAGTCATTCATCTAGAAGGCTCTGTTCATATTTCTTGCCCAGAGAAAAATGGGATTATTTACTATTTTCTGTTGATTAATTTGAGTTCTCTGTAGATTCTAGTTATTGACCTTTTATCATATTGATATCCTGAAAATATCTGTTACCATTCTGAAAGCTGTCTTTTTGCTTTACTTGTTGTGTCATTAGCTGTGCAGAAGCTTTTCAGCTTAATTAAGTCTCCTTTGTTAATTTTGTTTTGTTGTTATTTGGATGGGTACTGAAGTCTTTGTCATAAAATCTTTCCACAGACCTACATCATAAAGAGTTAAAGTACCAACATCATACTTTCAAGACTTGGAAAAAATAATTCTTCATATTGTATGGAACCAGAAGAAACCTCATATAGCTAAGGCAACTCTTAGTAATATAAACAAGGCTGGGGGCATCAGCAGACTTTAGGTGATACTATAAGGCCATAGTGATCAAAACAACGTGGTAATGGTTGTTTAAGAAATGAACAAAGCAGCAATATATAATATAAAATAAAGCAAATATACCTGCTTTATTTTATATTATATGGCCACAGGGTGGTGCCTGTGGCTCAAAGGAGTAGGGCACTGGCCCCATATGCCAGAAGTGGTGGGTTCAAACCCAGCCTTGGCCAAAAACAGCAAAAGAAAGAAGTTTTCTCCACACTTTATTCTAAGATTTTTATCATTTTGTGTTGTAGATTTAAGTCTTTTATCCATCTTGAGTCCATTTCTATAAGGGGTGAAAGGTGTGGGGCGAGTTTTCGTCTTTTATATATGGTTATCCAGTTCTCCCAGCCATATTGGTTGAATAGGAATTCTTTTTCCCAGTGTATGCTTTTGTTTGATTTACCAAAGATCAGATGGCTAGTAGAAATTGGTTTCATCTCTTGGTTTTCCATTCAGTTTAATATGTCTGTCTCTTTTTTGGTGCCAATCCCATGCTGTTTTGAGTACTATAGGCTTGTGATACAGCCTGAAGTCTGTTAGGATGATGCCTAAGTTTTCTGTTCAATTCCGGTTTCTGTTACTAAGAAGAGCCTTAGCTATTCAAGTTTTTTTCTGTTTCCATACAAAATAAAGTACTGTTTTTTCCAGTTCTTCAAAATATGTTGGTATTTTAATGGGGATTGCATTGAATCTGTAGATTGCCTTTGGGTAGCACAGACACTTTGACAATGTTGACTCTTCCCAGCCAAGAATATGGTATGTTCTTCCATTTGTTAGTGTCTTTTGCCACTTCTTTTCTTAGGGTTTCATAATTCTCTTTGAAAAGATCTTTCTCCTCTTTTGTTAGGTGTATTCCTAATTATTTCATTTTCTTTGAAGCTACTGTGAAGACCCTTGATTTGCTTCTCAACTTGGCTGTTATTGGTGTATACAAAGGCTATTGATTATTCCTTTTAAATAATTAAATGAGTGTGCAGTTTGATGACAGCAATTGTGTGTAATATCATTTATAGTATTGTGTTTGCCAACTATTACTCTCAGGTAATGTGAGAGTAATGATGTGAGTTTTCTTTTTTTCTTTCTTTTTTTTTTTTTTTTGAGAAAGAGTCTCACTTTGTCATTCTCAGTAAAGTGTTGTGTCATCATAGCTCACAGTAACCTAACCCCCTTGGGCTTAAGCTATTCTCTTGCCTCAGACTCCAAGTAGGGGTGCCTACTACAATGACTGCTTACTATTTTTTTTTAGAGATAGGGTCTCATTCATGCTCAGGCTGGTCTCAAACCAGTGAGCTCAGGCAATCCACCCACTTCAGCCTCTTAGAGTGCTAGGATTACAGGTGTGAGCCACCCTCCCAGCTGAGTTTTATTTCTTTACACAAAATTTTTAATCTATAGATGAGCTCAAGGTTTTATTTTATTTTGTATTTTAGCTTCTCTTTATCCAAGGTATTAGGGGGAAAAGTCTTAACTGTAGAAAATATTCATAAGCTGTACATCCCATCCAATAAAGAACCAATAACAAAATCTACAAAGAACTCAAGCAAAGTAAAAGAAAAATAATCACATGAAAAAATGGAGAAAAGACATAAACAGAAACTTTTCAAGAGAGGATAGACAAATGTCCAATACACATATGAAAAAAAAATGCTCCACATCACTAATGATCAGAGAAATGAAAATTAAAACCAAAACAAGATGTTACCTTACCCATGTTAGAACGGTTTTTATTAACTACCCCGTCTCCCTCAAAAAATAGAGACTGGTGTGGATACAGTGAGAAAGGAATGCTTATACACTGTAGGCCTACTACAAATTAATATAACTTCTATGGAAAACAGTATGGAGATTCCTCAAACAACTAAAAGTAGACCTACTTTTATCCAGCAATTTCACCACTGGCTATTTAAGCCAAAGGAAAAGAAGTCATTTTATCAAAAGGACACTGCACTTGAATGTTTATTACGGCACAATACACAATTGCAAAGATGTGGACTCACTCTCATGTTCTCATTAATTCAAGAGTACGTTGACAAAATGTGGTGTATGTACGCCATGGAATACTACTTGGTCAAAAAAAGGATGGCTTAATGCCTTTTGCAACAATTTGGATGGGAGTGGAGACCATTATTCTAAGTGAAGTATCTCAAGAATGGAAAAATAGATGCCACTTGCACTTGCTGTTAGATCAGAACTAACTGACCAGCACACAAAGACACAGGGGAAAGTAAAAGTCATTGGAAATCAAGCAGTGGTGAAAAGGGAGGAGGAGATGAGTGAAAAGCTCCCTAATGTGTACAGTGAACACTATTTTGGTGGTGGGCACACTTACTGTGATACAAGCATTATCAAAGTGATTCAAGTAACCAAAAAACATGTGTAACCCTTTAATATTTTGAATTAAAAAAATACTTTGACCAAAACTTGACTCAAAAATAAATTTATTTTTGAATGCATAAAAAGTGGCACAACACTCAACAAAACCCACCTTTAAACATTAATTTAAACTTTTATGACATTTTAAGAACTTTTTCAGGTTTCATGTCTATGTTATCTTTTGCAATTTTCCAAGCAATTTCCTTCTCATCATTTTCTTGACATTTCAGTTATCTTCACACACAAAAATCTACTTTTTGCTAAATAAAAGATGTTTTTCCTGCCAGGGGAAGAAATTCCTTAACTGAAGACAATTTGAAAATCTGAACAGGTATAGAATATATCTTTTCTATTCTGTCTCATATATTTTGTTTCTCTTAGTATGACCTTGGAGGAATCTCATCTTTTTTGTGCCCTTCTAAATTAAGCACGTGGAAGCATTTGCATCTCTCAGTGCCATGGTTGTAGTCCATGAAAAATGATGCCTATACTGTTCACATCTCTTTTTCCAAATTTTTGTTTCCTAATATCATCTTTGAACTTATTTATTTCTTGTAATTTGGCTTATTCCAGTGTCAATCCCCTATAAAGTATTGTTGTGGTACTGTGTTCCTTAAATTGATCAAATGGAATACAATTTTAAGCTCCGAATGATATTTTACATAGAAATAAAAGGATTATATTTTCCTTAAATCAATCTGTTGTATCTTATAAGAAAACTCATTAAGTATGCTAATTATTTAAATCTTCCTTATAGCAATGTTATAAATGTAGGTTTTATTTAAAAATATGTATAACTTTATAAAAATAGATGTTTAAACCTTAGAATTTTAGCAAATGTATTCTATTTAATTGAACAAATAGTGTTCAGTAACTGCATACATGCCACTATAACAATTACTAAATATACAAAAAAAGCTTGTAACACAAAACAATCAGCTCTTTCTACCCACATAGGGGCTTTGCCTGAGTTCTTCTTCTGATGTCTGGGAGTTAAACATCAAAGAAAATTAACCTGATAAATATTGGTGATCAACTAAATAACTATAGTACTTAAAAGAGCTATTTTTGTTTTTTGAGAAAGAGTCTTACTGAGACTATGTCGCCCTTAGTAGAGTGCTGTGGTGTCACAGCTCACAGCAACCTCCAACTCTTCAGCCTAAGCAATACTCTGGCCTCAGCCTCCCAAGTAGCTGGGACTACAGGCACCTGCCACAGTGCCTGGCTATTTTTTTGTTGTAGTTGTCATTGTTGTTTGGCAGGCCCCCAGACTGGGTTTGAACCTGCCAGCCCCAGTGTATATGGCTGGAGCCCTAGGACTGAACTTATGGACTTAATTTTATTTAGGTGTCAATAATACCTATAACCTGGTAAAGCAAGTTGTTACGCTAGGTATTTCATCTTTCCATCATTTCCAGTACTGAAAATTTAAACTGTATAAACTTTTTTAGAGAATTATAATTCATTTATGTAATTTTTGTGCAAATTTAACTCCTCAAAATGCATTATCACAGCATTGACTTTGTGTGCAAGCATTGTGCAATGCATGAAAAGGCTGAAACTTCCTCCACAAGTGAAGGAATGTATTTTTAGTACATCTGCATTTGTGAAAGATGAAACTTCTCAAGATCTTGGATCTTTGGGAGGCTGCATCTACCATGATGACCCATTGTGACTTTTGATCCATCTTATCAAAATTTACATTGTGCATCATGGCATTTCAGATGTCAACAGTTACAAAGCTAGGGGCACATAATCACCAACTATAGACACAAGTTTATACATTTTCTTTTCTGACCAGTTTTTCTGTGAATATGATTCCTCTGCTCATAATTGTTTTACCCTTATGACTGTCCTTAGTATACCTGAATGCTTATGCCTGCAAAAATATGTATGTTATTATTTCCTACTTTATATAAACTAGCATATGAAGTGTTCTGTCATGTTTTTATGTTTTCAAAAATCACAAAAATGGAAAAGCAAATATCCAATATACATGATGCTAATATAAAACCAGTAGATAAACAACTACACCCCCACATGACTGAAAAGCACAATTAACTTCACGTGGAGGGAGGGGGAAGGAGGGACAAGGGCAAGGGGAGAACAGAGGGGGATCAGTGTGCCCTCACCAATGGGCACAATGCAAGGGCCTATGACACACCTCCTGGGTGAAGGGCTCAGCCACAGTTGGAAGTTTACCAAACAAATGCAAACAATAAAACCTAATCATGTCATACCCTTATATTAATCCAAAATAAAAAATAAATAAATCTGCTTTAGAATACAAATAAATATACTTTCAACTTTTTAATTAAATCATTTAAAATTACTATTTTTTTCAAGAATTATATTATTGGGATTTTGATGTTTTGAAATTCAACATTTGGTATCATTGTATACAGCATTAATATTGGCTCCATATTTTTTTACATAATACCATTTAGATTTCATATAGGAAAGAAATTACTGGTAAAATTTTACATTAGGATAATGTTTCCAGTTAGAATAGTCTTTTATAAGTTCATCATACAAAAATACAATACAATAAAATAAATAGGCAGTATGGAGTTTGTTAAGAAAGACTTTTTAAATTCAAATTCACAGTTTCAACTGGAATATTTTATTTTTCTCCTTTGTTATTTAATACTTTTTTTGAGGTGCCCAGTGGTACATAAAACTGTAAATATCAATGAAATTATAACAAATATATATTGAACATATTGGTCTGTGCCCCCAGTTCTGACACAGAGCCCCTAAAATGTTCTTAATCTCCTGAGTGATAGTGGTTCTAGGATGATCTTTTCTTTTAACACTATGTATTGGTCTTTGACTCCAGTTCCTAACACAGAGCTCCTAACTTCCTTGGAATTTCCTGAGTGATAGGAACATTTTTTTGTTCTATCGACACAAGTCTTACAGGGCTCCTGAAAAGGGCCTGCTTACCTCAAAGATTGAACCATAAATATAGAAGTTTGGAATTTGCAGCATAATCTGCCTTATCTTCCTGGGGAGGGGAGAGAAACTGGAGATCAAATTAATAATCTTTATGCTATGTTGAGGAAGTCTATAAAAATCCCTGATGTGCAAAGTTCATTGAGCTTTTGTATTGGTGAACACTGTTATGTTCCAGGAAATCTGGCGCATCCCAATTCCATGGGGACAGAAGCTCCCAAGCCAGAAACTTTCCCAGACCTCCCCTACGTACCTCTTCACCTGGTTTTTTTTCTGAATTCATTATTGTATTCTTTGTTGGGAACTGGTAAAAGTTAGGATATTTTCTGTTGAGTTTAGTGAGCCTTTCTAGCAAGTTATCAAATCTTAACAGTGCATGTGAGAGCCTCTGATTTCTAGCTCGCAATCTGAACTTCTGACTGGTGTCAGAGGCCGGCGGTCTGTGGAACCAGATGCTTAACATGTGTGGTCTGCACTAACTCAAGAGAGCTAGGGTCAGGATTAGGTCAAAGTGTAGCATATTCAGTCAGTATTTATCAAGAATTGGAGATTGCTTGGTGTGGTATAACCCCTACACATTTGGTGTCAGAAGTGTTAAGTTCAGTAATAAGACTGTTTTTTCTTTTAATTTATGTTGATAAACTTTTAAAAAATGTTGGCGTATTTTTAAACCAAATGACAATTGAAGGCCTTTTTCCCTCTGATACCATTGCAGTCTTTGGGGAGATTTTGTTACATTTTTGCATGTTAAGTTTCTGCCTTTGAGGAACACTGCTTGTAAAGCATTACACATTTTGCCTTTCACATATGCTAATATAATGCATAACGATTCAAAGAAATCGTTACTCTATTGCTATTTTTTCAAGAATTATATTATTTTATGGCAGCACCTATGGCCCAAAGGAGAAGGGCACTGGCCCCATATACTGGAGGTGGTGGGTTCAAAAACACAGTCCTAGCCAAAAAAGAATTAAATTATTGGGATTTTGACATTTTGAAATTTCAACATTTGGTATCACGGTATACAGAACTGTATGTTTCAGCATTAATATTGGCTCCATATTTTTTTCCATAGTACCATTTAGACTTCATATAGAAAGGAAATTACTGGTGAAATGTTACGTAGGATAATGTGTATATTATAATGTATAGGTCACATGTTACATGCTTCACTCTCCTAAATGGATAAATAAGCTCATTTCTTTGCTCCTCGATGATCAGTTTTTCATCAGTATCCTCCACATTTGTAAAGAACATACATTTGAAGTGTATATGCCCGTCATTCCTCAGAATGTAAGAAATGGTGGTCAACTCATGAAAGAAAAAGTAAATTGAGCTATTTCAAACAAAGTTAACTCTTGAATAATGCAAGAGTTAGGAGTCCCAACCCCCCTGCTTGTCAAAAATCTTCATATAATTTTTGACTTCCCCAAAACTTAAGTACTAATAGATTATGAAAAGCTTTACCCATAACATAAACAGTCGACTAACACATATTTTGCATATGTATTATTTACCAGATTCTTACGCTACAGTGAGCTATATATGGTAAAGACAATCTTATTAAGAAAATCCCAAGGAAGAGAAAGTACATTTAAAGTATGGTATCTACAGGTAGCGTAAGTGCACAGCATCTGTTCACATGATGAATCACCTGCCAGCAACTCAGGCAACCTTAGCTGCCGACCTCACTCTATGGTACATGTCAAGAGTCAGCTCATTCTCAGGTCATGGTTTTTCTCTGCTTTTCAGGAACACTTCCAGCACAGATGGCACCTCATATAGGTCCCATGGTATTATTCACAGTTTACGACATCGTACTAAACACAAAGCAAAATATGCAGTAACCACAAAAGATCACTCTTCACTGTGCTGTGCAATTTGCTGGAGAGATGAGCTGCTCATGTGGAGATGATTAGCATCATGCCGGGGTTTTAAGCAGATACTTGCAACACTTAGGCTCACCATACTAGCAACAGGAGGTGGCGACAAAATTATTACCTTATTACAGTACGTACTACAGCTAATTTAATGCAATTATGATTTAATATTATTTTACATTTGTTTGTTTACATTTCTCTGGACTGCAATTGGCACCATGTATGGTCTGTAACTGCTTGTATACATAAATTATGATAAATTTTAACTTTTTTCATTTTTTTAAAATTAAATCATAGCTATGTACATTAATGCAATCATGGGGTATAATGTGCTGGTTTTATATACAATCTGAAATATTGTCATCAAACTGGTCATAGCCTTCATGGCACCCAAATTTTAATTTTTTATAATAGATTATGGATATATTATGGTAGGAAATGATAAAATAGATTAATGTCCACACATTATATCTTTTTAATTTTCAAATCTAAAAATATATATATTCAAGTATTTTATTTAAAAAAGTTGTGTGTAAAAGTACCTACACAGTTCAAATCCATATTGTTTGAGAGTCAATTATACTCTCTCAGATAATGTAATTGAATGAGTTAGAGGGTAACAAATTTTATTGCTCTGAATTTACAATCTACTGTAAGTTTTTTAAAACAAAATATAATAAGTGTATTTTTTAACATTTGAATTCAGATTGTGGCAAAATTATTATGTAATTTTTAATCATCAGTGAATGTATTTTCTTTTTTATTTCAAATAATCTATATAAATCATTTTTTAAATATGCACAGTATTGCATTTTATCAGCATATCGAATGCTTATTACACTATAAAAATTTTAATTTGTTAAGTGTGTTGTAAAATATAAAGACTTCAGTAATAGAAAAGTTTCAGTGAAATCATTTTATAACCAAATAACTAATACTT
This sequence comes from Galago senegalensis, assembly GCA_963575145.1. Lineage (NCBI taxonomy): Eukaryota > Metazoa > Chordata > Mammalia > Primates > Galagidae > Galago > Galago senegalensis. Next base: position 102,009 of record CAUYTI010100048.1, read on the forward strand.
TTAATATTTTTTCTCTTCTGAAGTAGAAAGCATGAAAGATCTCCACTAGGCAGAAGAAGTGGGTTCTAGTCAGGGATTAACTAGTTAATTGCCTCACAAAAACTTCTTAATCTAAATCTGTCTAGCATTCATTTTTTTCATAGAGTAAGTTCCAAGCAAACTTCTAAAATTAAAGACTGGATTTTTTTAAACCCTCCCCAGTTCATTACTAGAATTCATAAAGGGAAATCCTAAGGCATTTTAAGGAGTAAAATTATTGCCTTTTGTACCATCATTGGTTCCAGGTTTACTATGATCCAACAAATCTTGTACAATTTATAGATTCACCTGAAGGAAATTAATTCAAATTAGGCACATAGACGTGGAAGCCGCCTAAGCAAGGGAGACACTGAAGCTTAAACTTGATTAGCATTTTGCAGAACTGAAGGAGAAAAGAGGTAGATTAGACAGAGACAAATTCTGTGGAAAACAGCAAGTTGTGCCCCAGAACCTTTTGGTTAAAGGCAGTAGAGTGTGCTTAAGGAAATGAAAAACAAACAAACAAAACACCCAAAACCTGTGTGGCTGGAGTGGCAGCAACTTGGGAGAATATGAACATGAAACTAGATAGATGTAAAAAAGTACTTATAAGTCGCCAAAGGGTATTACAAATATTGGAAACAATTTTATATTTAATATTGCCTAGATATTGAGCAAGGGAAATGTAGTCTAGAAGACGCCAGTGGAAATGAAGTGTTCAGAAACTAAGGTCAAACCCGTACAGGCCTTTCTGGGAAGTTCTGTCCTTACCTCACAACAAATGTCAATTTCAGGAAGTTTTAAATTGACTACATAGGGATCAGGATGGGGCAAATGAAAACCAGCACATCTGTATTTCATTAAGATTACCGCAGCTGTGTCTGAGAGTGGAGGGGAGTGCAGTGAGAGGCTGTGCAGTGAAACATAATGGTGGCAGCTCAGACTGCGAGGTTCGTGTTGGACATGGGGAAATGAACTAATTGGAGAAATACTGAAGTGGGAAAGTCTGTTGGAAAATGAAGAGGGCAGTGTCTATGATTACAATTGGATTTTCAATTTACATAAGTAGACATTCTTTCATAAGTGAAAGAATCTAAAAAAAGTATAGACTTGAACCAGAGGAAGATGAATTCAGTTTTGCTTATTTAATCAGAGCTGGTTTTCAGGCATCCAGAGGTGAGGACAGATTATTGAGAGGTCTGGATCAGTACAGTCCAAGCAGCAGCCATTAGCCACGTGTCATTGTTCAAATAAAACTAAAAATCCAGGGACTCAGTTTCTAACTAGACACACGTCAAACATTCTGTAATTAAATGTAGCTGGTGGCTATAGTTTTGGGGCAGTGCTGATATAGAAAATTTCAACATGGTGGATCATTCTGGGGTGGTGACAGATCTAGGTAAACATTCAATTTGTGATGGTTCTGTAGTGAAGTGTAATAAAGGTGTTAGGTGAAGAGTAATAAGTGAGAGCTGCAACATGTAGAATGCTATGTTTTTGTTTGTTTGTTTTTTTGAGACAGAGCCTCAAGCTATCCCCCTGGGTAGAGTGCTCTGTCATCACCGCTCACAGCAACCTCCAACTCCTGGGCTCAAATGAGTCTCCTGCCTCCTTCTCCCGAGTACCTGGGACTACAGGCGCCCACCACAATGCCCAGCTATTTTTTGGTTGCAGTGTCATTGTTATTTGGCAGCCTGGGCTGGATTAGAACCCACCACCTTAGGTGTATGCGGCTTGCGCCTTAGCCACTTGAGCCACAGGCGCTGAACCCAGAATGCTATGTTTTTATAGGAAGTAAATGATAAGCAGAAGACAAATAATTTGAAAGGCAAGGGAAAGTTTGCAGTACTAACCTCAAGGACCAGAAAACTTCAAATATTGAATACAGTGGACAGGTTTGAGCACTACTGAGAAGCTAAGAAAGATAAGAGTCAAATATCTATGGGATATAGTAACAGATATCTTTGAAAAAATTAATGAGATTTCTCAATTTCAGAAGAGTGATACTGTGAATGCCAGAAAGGAATGGCTTGAAGAACTAATGAGAGATCAGAGAAAGTACAATGTTGTGGATAACACTTTGAATACTTGGCTGTGAAAGGACAGAGAAAAAATATAATCACTCCATGGCCATGAGTGATCCAGTGGTAGATCTATGTATGTATGTGTGTACGAAGTCGGACAGTTAAGTTTGTGAAGTTGTGCTGAGAATGCGCTACTCACCTCATTTCTTAATATCACTACGGTCTCACCTTCGAAGTTGTCCTGATGGGAAGCCATGCAACACCACCAGCATCTAGTCTACCCTTCAAGCATTTTCTAGGATGATTTCATGAACTTAATTATCAGACCTCACAAAAGAACAGCTGTGATGGTCATTCCTGGAAAGGAGCTCCAAAATTGCTCTGAAGTTTGGATGTTGGGTTAGAAGACTGCAGGTGTTCACGTTGCACTTTGTAACAATAAAGAGCACCGTGAACATCCAGAGGGTGGACAAGGCGCTGGAATACTTTGAAGGTGACAATAGTGATATTCAGCAGTGAAGTATGTGGCATTTTTGTCTAGGATGAGTTTGTTAACTTAATTGTCTGACCTTATGTGTATCTACATATCCATTTATACATACATCTACTTTATTTTATAGAAAGAATAACATTATTTTAATTGAGAATTACCCAGTTGAGAGGGCAGGGATTAAAAAGTAATGATCTATGGTGTGAAATCCTGAGGAAGGAAAAGAGATATAATATAAAGCAAAAGAACAGTAGAAAGAATATCCTGAGATAGACTCACAAGTTATCAGAGTTTTTGTGATTTAAGCAACATTTAAGTCATCTTTGAATTCATTTGTTTTGCAATGTTTTTCTTAATTATGAAATAATCCAAAGATTAGGTTTCTACATACGCAAAATATGTTTTACTTACAAGTAGTTCTGTTTCCATGCTTGCCTAGTGTTTGTATTTGCTCTTCCATAACAATTTCATCTAAATGAGTTCAGTGATTCATGCAATAATCTGTATTTCTCCCCACTTGATCAGATATTTTGTCTTAGGTAATTTCTTCTTTGGCAAAGTAGAGAATATTTCTAAGCAAAACAAAGACAGGAGTTAGGGCATCTAGTAGTACCATAAACTTGGAAATGCAGTCTATTCTGGGCTCTTACTCAGATTTTGCCTGCACTCTCTAATCTCCTCCATTGCTATCCTAAAATAGTCATAACAGCCTTGGAATTTTTATGGGGAAATAACCCCTGGGTTGGTTCTGAACTGAAAATGTCTCGCACATGGCATGAACTGTCATATATCCCCCAGCTACAAATTTCGAGATTTAAAAAAATAACCATTTTATGCCTGCCACCCTTAGTCTTCATTCTTTTTCTTCAAAATTTAGCTCAGAAATTCCAAGAACATATTTGTGCCAAAAGTATGCTCAGCATACCTTATAGCCTTTGACTTGGAATATTACCTTTATTAAACATTCATATTTAGCAACTGTGTTGCATTTGACTCTTCCAATTTATCTTGTAAATGGAAAGGAAAATAATCCCTATTTTCTTCTTATTAGTATAGCCGTTGTATATATTTCATTAGAATGAAAATAAGGACACCATTTGGCTAACCCAAAGAGAAAGAATTATAACGATAATCTCTAAGAGTACTGATTTCAATGTCAAAATACCTTTGATAAAACTTTGAGAGCAATGCAAGTTTTCCCAGCACCATTTCCTTAAAATGTCAGTCATAATTTCAAAATAGAATTATAAAATTTGAATTTGAACACTTACCTGATTACTTTTCATGACAGTTAATGAACATGGTCTCCAGCTGTGTAACACCCAACCTACTAGCCCCCAAATACCTGCTATTCCTGTCATGTGACTCTTTTATCTTTTATTTAGATAGTTGTATCGTCTATAGAAGAAGATTAAAGTAGTGATTGACTTAAAACATATGATTCCTGTCTTGTCACTTAATCCAACAAAACTTCACAAAATTGTAGGTTGCCATTATTTCGTAGGTTACTGGCATGTCTTATAGGTGACACCCTCTTATACTGATTAAATCTCAGTCCCACCCCTAATTATTATTCCATGTCACATATTCAGTTTTTCACAAAGATTCATCTCATTGTACACCACACTGCACGTTCTTAGGTTATTTCTGATAATCTACAAAAATATTAGACAGTTACTTTTCTCATTTTGGATGTAGGTACGAGAGCCAAACTAAAGTATATGTGGCAGCTTTCATTTTCATGTGGGAATGATTATATAAACAGATATTAAACAACAGAGCTTCAGGGAGGCAGAAGATGCCAAACTGTACAACAGTAGAGGGAAAACAGCTGCTCAGTGTGTTCATCTGTGAGGGGCACTCAAACCCAGGGACCCCGTTCACCAAACAATCTCATTATTCATATCATCACCAATAGAGACATTGTCCCTAGACTGAAGTTAAAATAATTATGAGAAAAAAACAAGCAAATCTACCTAGAGAAAAGCTCATTTCAGTCTGATTAATTTTAGAGTAAGCATATAAATTCATCAATGTATTTTTAAAGCAAATATTACATGGTGTATACTAGTTAAACCTAATAATGTGAATAACCTTATTACATAACTCACAGATATTACTACACTTCCAAAATACTATCAAAATATAAAATGTTCAAAATAAAAATATGAATAAATGTAAAATTTCCATAGGAATCTGAAGACAGAGCAAAACTCTAGAAAATCCAGAAAAATTATATAATCTTTTATAAATAATGATTTCTCTGGTTTAGCCAGAAGAAGCAGACAAGAAAACATTTTCATTATAAGAAAATAAATTTCATCACAATCCCACCAGACATGTAAGCATGTGAGTTAGCACACTGGATCAGACTGCCAAATCAAATTCACATGAATTGGATTTTACTCAGTTTGAATGCTTTGTTAATAGTTTCAAGTAAACACAATTTTAAGAGTCAGAGGTGAAGCAGGAAGTCTAGGATTTTCAACATACCTTTTTACCTACACTGAATGCACCCGCTTATCTAAGATAAAAACTAAGTTCTCAAGTTCAGGAAGTGTGTGGTCTTCTCCTTTGCACAACCAGGAGCCAATTGAGTCATGAACCATCTTTATTATCTAGAGAGCCAGGCCCCCTTAATCCATAGATTCCATGTTCATTTATTTTAGATCTTGGACATGTGACATTCATTATATTTATAGGAGCGTATATTCTTTACTCATATAAAGATCTTCTTGCTGGCATATACCGTTAGTTTGTTTGCCAGAGGACAGTTATTGCCTTCATTAACCTTAGGAATGGGAACAAAATTAATTTCAGGTTGTGCTTTAACACTTTTTTCTTTCTAGCTTTTATTTAAGAAATTTGGTTTGAAGATCAGATCTGATCTTTCCCAGATCACCCACTTTACTTGGACATTGGACCATCTAAATACAAGAGAGTTATCATTTCAAATTTCAGGCACCAATAAGCAGCAATTAGTCCCTGCATACTGAAGGTAATCTGCTAATAGTTAAGAAACCAATAGCATATATGATAGGTACAAAATACCTTTACCTTCAGGTGGTGCCCATAGCTCAGTGGGTAGGGCACTGGCCACATACACCCAAGCTAGTGGGTTCTAACCCAGCCCGGGCCAGCTAAAACGACAATGACAACTGCAACACAATATATATCTATATCTATCTATCTATCTATCTATCTATATATATATATATATACACACACACATCCTTACCTTCGTAGTGAACTCCTCAAAGACATGGTACACAGCAGAAGCATGGTAAATATTTGTCCAATTTTTTTTTTTCAAGTACAAAGAAACCCTTGATTTTGAAATAGAATACTTCAGAGATTGAATTTAGCTTTCTGACATTTTAATTTAAACCCCTAAGTGTTTTTAATCATACTACTTAAGAATATATTAGCTAAATTTGACAAGTTGCAGCATTATCCAACATTTATTTTTTCCAATTCTAATAAAGATATTTAAATTCTTTTTAGGTAGCACATAAAAGTAAATAAAACTGGCAGGAAAAATAATGCTGCTCTCAAGCTTTACAAAAGCACATTACTCTCTTACTCCCTGCTCTCTGCTCCCTTCTCTCTCCCTCATTCTTACCCTCACTCTCTTCCCTCTCTCTAATATAAAATAAACTTATACTTTTATATCCTGAACAAAAAAATGTTACCAGAATGGATAGTGGTAGTAAAGTGTACATTTCGCAATAAAAAGAAAAAATGAACCTCACAGGAGAATTTAATTGATTCCTACTTTCTCTTATTAAATGGCGTAAGTATAAACCATAATCAGTCATATTTTTCCCTGGTGGTTTTATTTACTTAAAAATATTATTATTCATATTTATTATTTCTTAGAAAAATAGGTATAAATTTCCTAACCAGTATACATTATTCTTTGAATTATTTGGTTGCTTTATAAAAGCAAAGCAACACAATGGTTTATTAACCTAAATATCTACTTGGAAAATACATTTTTAATAATTACTTTTTCTCCTAAAACTAATCAGCTGTTAAAATCAGTTCAAATTTTGAACTTACAAATAATAGACCTGGAATTTAAACTAAAATCAATTTAGTTCTAGATTTGTAGACATTATACTTTACCATTTATTCACATACACAGTAGGAGATATCACAAATAAATAAAATGACTTTCATGAATTACTGAGATTAAGCACTTGACTAATAAATTTGAGGTAATTTTACACAAAATATTCCTACTATTTTTGAGTCTCTAAGAAATACAAGTAAAAATAAATAAAGCTATGCGTAATTATGATTCATAATAATTTCTACTTTGCTTTTACATTTATTAAATTTGTTAAAATATCTGTTTGCTCATTACAAAAGAATTCCTCGTATTACATGGTAACTTAAGAATGAGTAAATATTTTGGGGAAGAATTTACCAGAAAAATTCTATTTTATATCTGACATTATATATTTATTAACTATTCTTTACATTAGTGATCATTAGAATAAATTGATTTGAAAATCTGTGCTAAAGATTGGTGTAAATAGCTAATAATATCAGTCAGTGAGGGGTGATATATATTTCATAGAACTTGAAGTTTGTTGTTATGATAATAGAATATTTTTCATCTAATAGATTAATTTATATATTTCTACATGACGATATTCCTGAAAAGATGTGAAGATAAATGTGCAAATGACTTTTTATATCAGAAGAATATATTATCTCAGTGTTGAATCTACATAGCACTAATCATGTAACTGTTTATATCAGAATAAATTAACTTCAAGTTTTCCTTTCTTAACCTCCAAATATGTACCTAGCAAATTTTAAGTTTATGAATTATGTACAAGAATTTGTCAGTTCTTTTTCAAATAAGATTCATTTTAATCTTACGTTTAGCCGAAATAAAGCGAACCATGAAAAAATTATAGTATTTTTATAGCTGGTAACTGAAGTGACATAGTATTCCATGAAGAGGAAATAAAGTTTAGATGAGGAGATTCTATTAAAAGGAGCTCAAAGAAGATAAAGTTTGACTCTAAAAATACTTCCCAGGATTTTATGAAGAAACACAAACCTATGTGATATTCAACAGGCTAAAATCTTCAGTAAAATAAAAAAATAAAACATATTGCTTTTTAAAAGTAGATCCACAGAAAAATTTCGAAGACATCAGAATTAAAGAAAATATTTTGGTATTATAGTTTAAAAAACTGATGTATTGTAGGTAATTAATTTAATTTAATAACCTTAACAAAAGACCTAATGATAGACAAAAAAATAAATCTAAGCATAGTCATGTTAAGTACACAGGTAAATTAACTCACTTAATGTGCATGATGCAATGGTACATTTCAAAACTATTAAGAAATGAGTATAATTGTGATGGATGTGTTACTTAGTTCAGTGTAAGAATTTCACATTGTATATTGAAGCAGTACCCTGAACCCCATAAGTGCATCAATGTACAAAGTTATGATTTAATAAAAAAAAATTAAAAATAAAAAATAAATAAAATTACTAACAATTTTGACCACTTTGCCTGTGGGCTACAGTAAGAACAGTATAACATCTCTTAAGCATTGAAATTATTCTATTAAATGGTTTTATAATAATTTCCAGGGGAAATTAAACCTTAGATAAGTCATAGTCTACCTAAAATTTTGTTTTTGTTTTTGTTTTTTTGCAGTTTTTGGCCAGGGCTGGGTTTGAACCCACCACCTCCAACATATGAGGCCAGCGTCTTACTCCTTTGAGCCACAAATGAACCTGGAATCAATCTTTGAAACTAAAATCAATTTAGTGTCAGATTCTTAGACATTATACGTGCCATGTGTTCACATTCACTCTACCATTCTTTCATTCTAAGCATATTAAGGTAAAGACAAAGAAATATTTTCTGAGGCACCACATGTTTTAGGCAGAGTAAGCAAAGCAGAAAGATTTTTGCCTTCCTAGTGAAATATGTGAGCAAATGCTAAGGAGATAAAAGTGGAGAAGTGAGGAATCCAATAGGATTGAGAATTTCTAGTGTTTGAGAGTTGGTTAGGGTAGTTCTTATTGAACAGGAGAAAGTGAGGAAAGCCTGAAGATGGAGACGGGCAGCCAAGTGAATATCGTGGCAGAGGACATCCCAGGCAGAGGGTGTGAAAAGGCTTTGAGGTCAGTGGGTTCAAACTCAGCCCCGGCCAAAAACTGCAAAAAAAAAAAAAAAAGGCTTTAAGGCCAGAGCATGCCTCATGTGTTCAAGGAACAGCCCAGGGGACTGTGTGGCTGGAGTAAGGGAATAAGAGAGAACCAACAGGAAGATGCGATCAGAGGGACTACAGGACTCATGTTCACATGATGTAAGTGATGGTAGGGAATTACTTGTTTTACTCAGAATGATTGGGAAACAGTGGAGACTTCTGAGCAGGGAGACCAAACATAGTATTAATTTTCAGTAAAATCCACACTAAAAATCAAATTGAAATGTATATTATGGGTTAGAACAAGAACAGAATTAAAGCTGGAGAGACCAGTGAACTGTAGTCCTCAGCAAAATACACCACACATTTTGTTAAAAATTAGAGGCACTTCAGCAAAAGTTATTAATAGATCTTCTGTAATAATACAGAAATAATTTAAAGAGTATACGATTTTGGACAAATTAAATTCAAATAAAGCAGTTAGGAAACTATTGAAACAGCATAGTTATGAGAGAATAGATATTTGAACTAAGAAGATGAACATGAAGAAAACTGAAGAGATTTTTAAAATATTTAGAATATAAAGACCAACAGAATACCATGATAGAGTATGTATGCTTTAAAACTTCAAATAAGAAAGGCAGTTGTTACAGATGAACTTAACCTGGAGGTTTCTGGTTTGTGAAATTAAAATGGCCTTCAATGGAAGGAACCGAGTAGCCTGCTCTATCAGTCCTTGTTATGTAAACACGTAAAGATTATAAGAGAGGCAGAGACAACAAATATAGTTCTAGACAGTCAGATAGTGATTGTTTTAAGGCATTAGAAGGAAATTCCATGTTGCTGGTCTTCAATAATAGGAAAAGTAGTGCAGAGAGATAATCATTAACAATTGACTTACCTCCAGATAAGAGGATAGATAAAGCTATGGGTGTCGATGAAATTACTGGGAGAGAAAATCAGAGAGAACCTGATCCAAGGAGGTTTTCCAATATTTACTGGCCTGGTACAGATGGGATGAAAGTGAAGACACACAGAAGATCAACTTGCAACTGCATTTTCTTTCTTTCTTTCTTTTTTTTTTTTTAATTGAGAGAGTCTCATTTTGTGGCCCTCAGTAGAATGCTGTGGAATCACAGCTCACAGCAACCTCAAACTCTTAGGCTTAAGCAATTCTTTTGCCTCAGCCTCCCAAGTAGCGGGGAATACAGGAGCCCACCACAATGCCCATCTTTTTTTTTTTTTTTTTTTTTGGTAGAGACAGGGTCTCACTCTATCTCAGGTTGGTCACGAATCTCTAAGCTCAGGGCAATCCACCCATGCCGGCTTCCCAGAGTGCTAGGATTACAGGCATGAGCCACCACACCTGGCCACAACTATATTTTCTATGAAAGCAACATGTCATCTAGGGAAGCATAGATCACACTAATTTTTTCTAATTTATTGAATATATGCATCAAGGAATGGGCAGACCACAGGCCAGAGAATAAGACGATTTGAATTGTTCTCCCTACATAGCCTCAAAAGTAGCAGAATAGAGAATAAACAGAATTATGCAGTGACTGGCAAAGTAATTGGAATTTCCCCTGATGTACTAGAAAAGAGATTGGGTTTAGCTATGACACAGACACAAGTACAGCTGGCAGGAAAGCCCGGGCGATCATAAAGCTAAACCGAACCCCGCTCCCAGGGAAACCACCTCATCAACTCAGAGAGTAAACTGTACAGAAATGAAGTTCCTCTGCTGGAACTGCCCAGAGCTATGGTCCTCTTGCTATTACAATCACTTTGTTAAATTGCTGTACAGAAAATGTAAATTTATAACATGCCCTCGAGCTTAAGATCTGGGGAGAGTATGAAAACAGCAGCTAGGTAAACAATGAGGATATTCACACGTACCTGCCACCACTAATTATAAATATATATAAGATGGAGCACATACAGAAATTAAAAGGTAAATTAACATAAACTAAAGAAAGAAAGGAGAAAAGAAAGAATGGATGAATGCATTTTGGTCTGCTAAAATTCTGTACAATAAAAGCAATTAACATAGCCTGTATGTTTGTGTGCAGAATAACCAAAAAAATCAGTTATTATTACTATCTCTGTATCCAATACATTTATTATGGGATTTTTCACAATACTCTCAACCTGACTCTTGCAAACAAGAAAATCCCACAATAAAAATAGAAATAGTTATAAGTGTCTGAAACCCATATTATTGATATGGCAAACTCAGAAAATGAAATATAAGAAGAATAAAGAAATAGTATATTTAATATTTAGAAGTATACAACAGAGACTCAAAAGATATTTTCTTAATGTTACTAATGGAAGATAATATATTGGATCAAAAATATATTTAGTAAATATTACTACTAACTAGACCTAAAAATAGGATACATTTCTGAGAACTTTACTCAAGGCAAAGTATATGTAACTAAACCAAAAACACAGACATATAAACTATGTGATAATAAATGTGAGAAAAATACATCTTTTTTTACAAAATGCATAAAAACAGTAAACTTAGTATAACAAGACAAAGCCTCAGAGATTAGTTAAAACAAATCCACATCTTGTCTACTGAAGAGTCACTTAGAACAAAGTGACTAAAAAAGATTAAATAGAAAAGTATACTTTGCAAACACAGCAAAAAGAAAACTGGGTCTTTCAAATAATGTCAGAAAAAAATTAAAGACAAAACTCATTAAAAGGTACAGCTGTAAATGATTTTGATAAATATGATAATCTACAATGCAAATATAACAGCATACACATTCACAAACTGAGTAAAGAATTGGTAGGACAAAGGCAAATAGCTAATAATAACCTTAGAAATGTAACAGTTGCCATAAATTCTAGGGTGCTAGAAAACTTTACCACACTTCTCCTTTCCTCTAGGTAAGTAGTATATCACAGAATCTGAATTATTCAAATTATTTGAAGTAGCAGAAAATACATGGGTACTTTTTATAATTAAAAAGTATTAACATTAGAATGATTATTAAAGACCCCAATAGAAGAAACCCAAGCACATGAAAAATTTTAAATCTTTCACATGATACTTCTGAGGAAAAAGGTAAATTAACATAAACGAAAGAAAGGAGAAAAGAAAGAATGGATGGTATTGTGTAATTTTTTAGAAAATAATGGCATGTAAAAATTTCTAGAATGAATGCAAAACTATATTTAAATAAAAATTCTCAGTTTAAGATAGAATGTCCTCATGCCATCAATAGACTCTCATAAACAGCAACTTCAAGTGTTTCAAAATACAGGAAGTCCTTGAATAACATTGATACAGGATTCCACCACTCAGGGTTGGACAGGGAGCCCCCCATTCTCTAGGCTCAGGTGAGCTCAGAGATCAGACCCCCATTTCCAAGCACAGGCAGACTGCCTTTTTCAGAACACGCCCTTTGGGCTCTGATAAGATCATGAACAAAGCAGCCTGAGCTAGGTTTTTGAGTGGTTCCACCTTGAGTAGGAGCACACACCTTAATCCCTCCTAAGAGACAAAGACTGTGAAGGACCTGATAACCTTGTCCTAGTGGAAGAAGAACTACATTCATTCGTTAATGTACTCATTAACTCTGAAAAGATGTTTTCCATCTACCAACTCCTGGCTAGGTGTAAGTCTCTAGACCCAATGCCCCTAGATAAAAAAGCCACATAAAGACTCCTGAGTGAGTTCTTCAGTTCTTTCCCTCTTCCAGAAGCTCCAGTGCTTTTCACTTCTTCTGTATTCCTTTCTAACTTCTAATAAAAGTCCTGATGTGTGGGCCATGGGTTCATTCTTTGAATCCCTGAGACCAAAGACCTACTGAAGAGCAAAATTTTGGTATCAACATCATTTGCTTCAAAGTCTTGTTATAATATTGATGAAAAACTAATTGGCTTTGTTATATGTCATTTTGCTTCAAGTCACATTTTCCAAGAATCTATCAACTATGCTAAGAGAGGACTCACTGTACTTTCACACATAAATTTGAAAAGGAGAATAAATATTAAAATTTAAGCAATAAATCAATAAAATAATAAAAAGTCAAATAATGTTTAGTAAGTATATACAAGAACAAATGTCTCTTTTTTTCTCTTTTTTTAATAAACGTGAAAGAAATTAGTTTATGCAGAAACATATATAACTTTCAATTCAATCTTTGCTTTAAAACAAGCGAATCTGTTAGGCTAGTAGATATGCCTTAAGTTTCTCTATTTATTGTGCTTTCTTGTCTGTCACCGCATTAGCTGCAATGAAGTAGGCTTTAGAAAAACCATTCTTAACTTCTTTCCCAGCAGGTGGCTCTTGCGTATCTTTCTTCCTTGGCTTTTTTTGGTATGTCTGAACATAAAAATTTAAGACTATGATGACTAATGGCAGCGTGTAAGAAGACTGAAAGATGAGACAACTGAAGGGGAAGCCACATGGTTTCACCAGCGTGCTCATGGTGTGGGAGACCGTGAGCATGAACTGCACCAGTTAAGCCTGTGTGAGGTATTTCTTCCACCAAAGATACTTGGGCATAGATGGAAACACAGAACGTCCATAGTAGGAATACATTAGAATGTGAATAAAACTGCTCAAGGTTGACCCAAAGAAGCCCCTGCCCAGTGGATAGAAAGAGGAAGTGAGAGAACCTTTTACCTTTCTACAAGTCCCCTTCATTCATAACATTTCTAAGTTCTTTAAAATACTGAATTTCCCAACAACATTGAACATGAACAGAGTTCAGAGGTTCAAAAATGTTAGTAAAAACCTGCTTGGAACAAATTACCTTTAGATATTGATGCAATTATTTTAAGTAAGTGCCAATCAAATACAAAAATACAATGAGATATAGAGATGATAATATACATATCATGAGAAATAGATCAGATAATCATGTTAATCATATTACAATGGTTTACTCTATGAATAGGATGCAAATTATATTAGTCAAAAGATACAATAAGAAACAAAAAAAGATCTTTGTGGCCGATAAAATGAATCTAATAAAATTGACTGTGCACTACTGATTAAAAAAAACTTTAGATATATTACACTACAAATAATTTTAACATCAGGAATAAGAAAATTTTTTCACCTCCCCATTATTGAACATTGTTTTGGGACTTTTAGCTAATATAACAAAAGAAAAAGAAGCATTCAATGTTAAAAAAAAAAATTCTGTGCAGGTTTTAAGTGTCTTTTATGAAAAGCCAAGAATACAAACTGAGACATTAAAGAAAACACAAAAATTGGGTAATATGGGTAGTTTTAAAAGAGATTTAAAACAGCCAATATCCATGGCTCTCAACATAAAATCTGTATCAGTGTAGGAATAATTTTCATAAGAAAATTTTAATAGTACACAATAACATTAAAATTCCTATGAATACATTTTATTGAATAAAAGAAATATTAAATAAAAACAATAAACTTTTATTATGGGTAATAAAAGATTTCTTAAATATACATCAGAAATGTAACGGTTCTGCTTAGGAAGATTAAACATCATGCAGATGCCAACTCTTTTCAAATGAAGCTGCAAATATAATGCAAGTCAAATCAGGTCTTTTTTTTTCACCTGACAATATGAAACGTGTGCCTGTGTTTGCATGTGTGTACAAGCATGCACGTAGCATATACACGTGTACATCATACAAATAAATACATGTGCAATAACATCAATTAAGTTTGGAAAGTACGGTTTAAATTTGTTAGCACGAGAACATGAGAATATGCATATATTACATCATTTCCTACACAATATAAAGAACATTTATGTCTAAAAGAACCAGGTGTAAAGGAAATTAAAAGAAAGTGCCAACATGTGAAACACGGTTCACACATAAGCAAGGTTTACTGTCTAAATATCTGCATATTTATGTTAAATTATTAGGAAGGTGACCAGAATAATAGAATAAAGCCAAAGATATGAGAAATTGGATCCCAATAGAAAAATGCAAACAGCTACATGGCACTGAGAATTCATTCAGTTTGGCTTGACGCATCAGGGGAAAAGCTTTTCAATTGAACTGGCTGAACTAGCAGGAGGTGACTGTGGAGCCTGCTACAGTTGGGATTCCTGCTCCGTGGAGGGAGCCTTTGTGAAGAATGACTCATGCAGAGACACAAAGAGCAGGGAAGTGGTGAAAATGTCCTTGGACATGGCTATGATCAAAGCCAACTAACTCTCCATACTCCTGCTACACGTGGACTAGTGAGACTCTGTAGTTAAGTGAGTGAACAAATTGTCAATTTATTTTTCAAAGAATTATTTTTTCAAAGAATCAAATACAGCTGCTATGTCTCCCTGATTAATAAGTTTAAAATGCAGAGAACAATTAAATATTCACTAATTAATTATATGTGAAAAAGTAAATTAGTAATCTATTTTTTAGTACATTTGGCAATATTTATTAATCACCTCCAAAAATTTAAACTATTTGACCAAGTAACTTCTTTCCTTGGAAAGTACTCTATAAAATTTATGTCTGAGATTCTTCAACATATAATTCTTTATAACAGAAATGAAAGAAAATTACATCTCTAATAAGGATTGCTTAAAGTAAGGATTGCTTTAAAAAATTATGGGAATTTATTATTTCTTTGATGATAAGAAAGTTTTCACAAAAGTATTTTATAAAATGTGAAAAATTTGTTAATATCCTTTTAGGTAGAAAGGCAAGTATTCTATTCTGTTTCGATGGAAAAATAATAATTTCCTATATAGAAAACTAGAAAAGAAATGCTAATACAGCATTATAAATATTGAAGTACTTACATCTATCTTTAAATAATATTTCAATATTTCACTATTTAATTGCATATATGTACCAAAATTATTTTAATGAACATCAACAAATTTTTAAGTTCAATAAGAATGCATTTATTAAGATAAGAATAGAAGAAAAATAAGAAGACTAAAAAAAAAAAGAAGATAAAGCTTATCACTTATTCAAAATAGGCCCCCAAAATAGTGGATCAAGAAAGCAAGTAGGCTTCTGCAGCAGTTGTCCTACACAGAAACATGACTTTGAACAAATGTCCATACACAAAATTACTTTACAGGGCCTAAGAAAACCAGGTGAGAGATCACAGTACCTGGTTATGGCACAATAATAAAAAAGATAAGATGGAAAGGGTAGAAGGGACAGTTTTGCATTCCCAATGTCACCGTCTCCCATCCCCAGGCAGAGAGACACTGTCTGACCAGGGAAGGAGAGAGAAGTATTCATAGGACTTTGCCTCTAACCCTAATGCCAGGTCCACCACAGTAAAAGCCACATCCCCTGACTCCAGGTCATACCCATGAACTTAGTCTTCATACCTGCTCTGGCACTAGTCAGGAACTTATGGCCTTTGTGAGGCAAACTCAATATCCAGTTCATATCTGGGCCAGCTAACCATAGTAGTGTCAGGCCTCATACATTCCTCATTATCAGGCAGGTATCTGTGGCCATGGGCTTCAAATATCCTTCAGCACTGTGTTGGGTTTCCAAACTGACATCCTACCATAGTACAAAGTGATCCCAAAATGATGTTTCCTAGACTTGCTATGGCCACAGCAGACTTGGGTTTAGTGACCATACCAAATAGCATGCACAAAATATTAGTAAGGGGTTACCTTAAAAGACATTCCTAGACAAAGTCACTCAGGGAAAACTAAAATTAGAACATATATCTTCAAAAATGCAGACAACAGGCATTATCACAAAGATGAAAAATAATCAGGAGCACATAAACTCACCACGTGCACATCAAGTACCTCCACTGATCCTAAAGGAACGGAAATCTATGAACAGCCTGACAAAGCATTCAAAATACCTGCTTCAAAATATTTAATCATTTTATAATTTCATAAGGTTTATTTTTCTATTATTCTAGCTGAGATAGGTTTAGATAATTAAAGTTTATTTGTTCTATTATATCTCAAATGCTCAATACTAAATCACTTATAACATTTTTGAAATAATTGTTGATACGAATAATAGAAAACTAAGTTTGTATCTTATTTGCAGACTATACAGTTTACAAATGATAACAACTGATTAGTTGCCTATTATAAAGCTTCCAGTTGTAAGTATTTGTTCCTTGCATGGATTATCCATCATCAGATCTAAAATGTAGCTGATATTTTATAAACTATAAATCCAAGGTATCCACCTTAGGAAATTTTTACTGTTAGATTACTGTTTAGTAAAGCAAACAGTGGATATCAATAAAAATCCTAGTTTGGAGCATAATTAAAGTTGGCTTCAATATTAGAAATTAAAAATGAAAATGTTATATTTTATATAGTTGAATATAAAAAAAATCTTATCAATCCCAAGATTATAACCTAAATTGTACATATGGCCTTGCAAATACAGAATATATCTGATTAATTCCTTTATTGGTAAAGTAACATTTCCTACTGTTTTCTAGCTGTATCAATCCAACAATCTTTCTAGATTTTTCCTCCTAAATGTCATCTGAGAATGGTCGGTCATCACAAATTCAGATAATGAGAACTTTGCTATGACAGTAACAACCAAACAACCTGGTTGCTGGAAGATGGTAATTTTACTCTATCTTTGGGAACCTCCACATGCCAAACTGACTATAATTTAAATAAGAAAAATCTTAGGTGTACAGCAGCAGATTTGAAAGCCAGGTATTTTCTGTGAATACACATAGACTTGTGCATCTTACTTATCCTAGACCTATGAAAACTATGTATCTTTTTGCAATTCTCAATAAGCACTTGCAATTTATTAAATCTTGTTAAACGGAATATTCTCCATGCCGAAATATATAAAATGAATCTCTCCACACTGAGTCATAAACTCAAACGCCATCAGGAAATAGCACAAATAAGGGAGAGGATCAGGTAGGGGTGATAGTGAACAGGAAAGCACAGGCTTCTCAAGGAGGCCCGCTGCTCCTGAGCTTCAGCTCTCTGGTGCTTTTAGTAGATATGGCTCCCCCTTTTATAAAATTATGAAATGTCTCTGTTTATAATTATTGAAAAATAATTCAGTTTTACAAAAACAGTGTGCACGACAGGTGTACAACATGTGGTTTGAGAGATACTAGTTGTAATTACAGTTTTGCCAGTAAAACTGTAGTAACACTTGGGATATGGTTCTTAATAGTTTCAGGACACAGAATAAACCCTGAAACATGCCACGTGTAATACAACAAGTAACAAATATGTTAAAAGGATGAATAACTAGCAGAGCTTCCCAAAAAAGTTGCTAAAGTGACTATGGGATTCATGCCAGGAGTCTCGTTTTAACTGAATCACAAACTGCAGACAGGGCTGTGATCACACACATGCCAGGGTGGGTGAGTAGGGAAGAGGTCTGGTTTCTAACTGTTGATAGTGACAGCCTTATTTCTAGCGTCTCTTTCCCTTAGAACTGTGGGAAGACATACACACAACTTTGTGTATGTGCCTGAAGCAATGCTTCAAAAATAAAAATTCCAGTTAAGTATTTCTGTTGCAGAAAAATAAAAAACAAAGCTATAGAGTTAGAAGGCTTAAGGGTAAAGATGTCCCAATGACCTAGAAGATAAAATACATGTATATTAACACTACGATATTCCATTTACTCACATTAATTTATTTATAGCAACAATGCCTACTGTATGTATGTGTTAGCTATACTTTTTATATAAATAAAAGAGAGGAGTAATTAATTTATTGTTGAGAGGGGTAAATAATTTATCAAAGGACACGGAGCTAACGAAGAAGCAGATGTCCAGAAATTAATGTAGTTATATCTAGTTATATCGAGAATATATGCCTCTGAACAAGAAAGGGGGGAAAAGCCTTTTCTTGTCAAATGCCATTGACACCAAAAAATACAGAGGAAGGAAAAGCAACCATTAAGTTCCACTTTATTGTTGACTCCCATCTGTCAATCATCTTGTCTGACTTATTGGTGAAAATACATTCATTTCACAAATAATGTTATAGAGAGGCTGTTATAGATGGTCACCAGAAAATTCAGATATGGTCCCTTCATCTCCCATAGTATGCAGTAGTTTCTGGAGATGTTTTTTAGGTTTTTTATTGAGAAATAACTATTTCTAATGTTTTTAAAATTAAGTTACTATACTTAATTTCAAAATAACATATAACATATGAAATACATATCATATTGGATCAAAGACACAATGAATCAAACACTGAGGAACACTTATAATGAAAATTCTGCCTTCCTAACTCTAAGATCTACCTCCTTTTAATGGTAACTATGTTTAATAATTGCTCATATGATCTTATAAAAATGATAAGTGTGTTTATACTTGGAAATATAAATACCTATATCTTTCTGCAGATCTATATCCCATGCACACATATATACATAAGCACATGAAAATATAAATGTGATGATTATTAAAATAATCGCCAAATAGCACAAAGTCTTCTTAAGTCTTAGCTCATCATTATTACATGTATGTCCATTGCATCAAATGTATTTCCTTATGACTTCAAATATGAAAATGTAACTTAAGATGAAAGATTTTTCTATTAAAAGTTAGGAACTCTGGCTCGGCACCAGCCACATACACTGAAGTTGGCGGGTTCAAACCCAGCCTGGGCCAGCTAAACAACGACAACTACAACCGAAAAAAAAAAAAATAGCTGGGCATTGTGGTGGGCACCTGTAGTCCCAGCGACTTGGGAGGCTGAGGCAAGAGAATCACTTGGGCCCAAGAGTTGGAGGTTGCTGTGAGCTGTGATGCCACAGCACTCTACCCAGGGGGATAGCTTGAGGCTCTGTCTCAAAAAAAAAAAGAAAGGAAAGAAAATAAAAATAATTTAGGAACTCTTTTTGATCAGAAAATTGACACCTTCTGCCTCAATGTAAATGACATAATTGGGAATTTTCCTAGGCATCCTTGCTCTTATAGAAAAGAAAATATTTGTGTATTAATGCCATAGAATTCTCAATAAAAATTAAAAAAAATACTCAATAGGTTCTTGGTGTATTTTCATTCTTATGACAATTTAATCTACTTGACACACATTTTGGGTTTGTCAAACTCTGTATACTACCTTAAAGGTAGGGAACTTCTGTGAAGGAATTACAATGCTCTACAATGGAGTAGTAGAAAAGACCCAACTAGTGGAGGCTAAAATTGTTTTCATTATATTACAAGATCAGCAAGTGATTATATTATGCATTTTTATGGTGTTTTAAATCTACTAAAACAATCAAAAAAATTTAATTGACATTGTAATTGTACATATTTATGGGGTATAGTTTGATGTTTTGGCATATACATATGTTACCTAATGATCAGATTTGGGTGGCTATTATATCCATCACCTCCTGTGTTTATCACTTCTCTGTGATGATAACATTAGTGGCCTTTCACATGTCTATTGTAATCATCATAGTGTTAACCATCATTGCCCTATAGTCCAATGGAGCACCAGAACTTCCTCCTCTATCTAATTCTAACTTTGCACCCAGTGAGGAGCCTGTCTCCATCTTTCTCTTCACTCACTCTTCTGTGAGCTCTGGTGACCACTGTGCTTCTGCAATATCAATTCTCTCTCTCTCTTTTTTTGTTTTAAGATTTCATATACAAGTGAGATCATGTGGTAATTGTCATTCTAAGACTTTTGCTCATATATCCAATAATAATTTTTGAGATCTTAGATGATTTAAAAAAAAGGAAAAATTCCATCACTAAATTGTATTTTTATTTTGAAGTCACTAAGACTTTAATGTGTCTAATAATTAAAAACAAAACAAACGGTCAGCTCTGAGCATGGACCTGTAGAGGGATAACCTATAAGTTGTTTGTAGTCATTAGAGACTCTCATGCCGCTTTGGCTTTTAGAAGTTTGAAATTCGTCATGTGTTTGTTAATGCAGCAATCTCACATCCCAAAAGTCATATCTGCTTTATATGGACCCAAATAATAAGGCCTAGGTTTTTAGAATTTAGAATTTACTTCTTTTTGCAAAAGCATCCGTGATTTAATTCGGAACTTCTCTTACCCCCCTTCTCCGGGGAGTTTATACTGGATTTGTAATTCTTAGAATCATTAAGAGTAACGAAACATAAATCCATTATATCTTATCTCACAGCCTACCCACTGAATAGAAATGGACAGATAGCACCAGGGATGGCTGTCCCCTTAAAGGGAAATCTTGTGTGTTTTCTTCACTCATGCTCTTCCCTCTACCTGGGACGCTCTTACTTTCTCTTTTGTCTGACTAATCATGCACACATTTATTTAAACTTCCCTTCCCTGGGGAAAATAAATTATGTCTCTTCTCTATCCGGTCTGTCCCGTAAAGCTGAGGTATAAGGCCTACTGGGGCCTACTGGGGCCTGTCCTCATCACTTCCTGACTTCACGTTCTCCCACCCTCACTAACAGCCACAGCGTCCTCCAATAGACCTGAATAGGCCAGGTAGAGAAATTCTGCAATAGAAGAGAAATGTAAGCCTCCTTTTTAAAAGAATCATCAGGAACTGTCCTCCCTGTGCTTCCCAATCCTGCTGTGCATGTGCTTTCCTCAAGGTTTTGCCATTGCTTCTCTATGACCTGGTATACGTTTCTCCAGTATCTGCCAACCCAGCTGCCCCACCTCATTCCATCTTTTCTTACATGTCCCTTTTCTCAGTTTTGTCTTCCCCAACCACTCTGTTTAAAATAAAGTCCTCCAGTCATGCACCAAAATCTTTTCCTGCTTTATTGTCCTCCATAGCATCCATCACATCATTATCTGATATACCATATTATATACTATACCCTCGAACAGTGGTCCCTAACGTTTTTGGTGCAAGGGACAGGTGTCATGAAAGACAATTTTTTCAAGAGGGGAGGGAGCCCTGGGGAGGATGGTTTCAGGATGATTCAAGCACATTGTCTCTCCAGCTCAGATCCTCAGACATTTGATTCTCATAAGGAGCTCACAACCTACATCTCTCACATGGCACAATGAGCAAGGTTTGCACTCCTGTGTGAGTCTAATGCCATGTTTATCTGACAGGAGGTGGAACTCAGGTGCTGATGTCAGCACAGAGAGTGGCTGAATATACAGAGGAAGATTTTCTTGCTTGCCCCTTGCTCATTCCCTGCTGACCACATGCTGTGTAGCCCAGTTCCTAGTAAGTCAGGGACCCGTACCAGTCTGGCCAGGAGGTTGGGGACTGTAGCTTTAAAATAAATCAATCAATCTCTCTCTGTGTGTCTTTCTCTCTCTCCCTCTCTGTATTTCTCTCTGCCCCCTCCATGCATATATGAAGCCAGACAATTAAGTTTATGAACTCATCCTAAAAAATGTGCTGTATACCTCAATCCTGAATATCACTATGCTTACCAGGTGACCAAGGGGAGCACTTCTTTCTAGATGAGGATGGTTCTGATGGACATTGATTTGAAGAGTGGACCAGGTTCTGGCATTGGTGCATAACTTCCCTAGAGGAGAACTTGCTAGGTGACCCTAATGATATTCGGCAATAAGGTGTATAACACTTTTTCTAGGATGAGTTCACAAATGTAACTGTCTGACCTTATATTTATCCTGTTTGATTCAAAGATTGGCTTAATGGCTCAATAGATCTCTTGAAATTGCAAAATTTACTTAGGTTTACCTAGGTATAGTCTGGGAATCATGTGGCCAGTTATCATCAGTATGAAGTTTAAGAGATTATAAATACACTATACCTTTCATTTTCAACATATGGGGTGCATTCATGTAGTAATATCAGTACTATACTGAGTGGCACGTACTTGTTTCTGTACCTGTTTTTTAATGTGTTAGATTAAAATCTTCTCAAAAATGTTGAAATAATGATCTCTAAACTCATATTATCTCATATATGAAATGATTATTGATCTTATATTATCAAGAATAAAGTAAGCTAATAGTGCTTTCTATTTAATAAGTTTAAATTACATTTTAAAAATCTGCAAAGATAAATTAAAAAATGTACTTGAAGGTGTGAAATTGAGGATGTGCTTATCTCTTTTCTTCCCAAGACCTCATTAAAAAAGATTAACGAAACAAAAGTATAAGACATCAACCAAAGGGAATGGGATGTGATCATTGACCATGCAATTGAATTAAATTGTTGGAAGATGGAGAGTTAAGGGAGGAGCAGTTACTAATCAGGAGTTCTAAACCATGGGTTTAGAAAACTTGAGCCTCTACTCTCCAGAAGTGCTAAAATAATCTCAAGATACCTGGACCTTCAAAACGGTGGGTGTGGGTCAGGTAAAACAGTAAGGAAGAGGACTGAAGATTATTTTAAAATCTATAGCTGAATAGGCAATTCCATAGATCTCCACATAGACACTTCATCCTCCACCACATAACCATTCTTAGAAAATAACTTTAGGGTTCGGCACCTGTAGCTCAAGCGGCTAAGGCACCAGCCACATACACCAGAGCTGGCAGGTTCGAATCCAGCCCGGACCTGCTGAACAACAATGACAACTGCAACCAAAAAATGACCTGGCATTGTGGTGGGTGGGCGCCTGTAGTCCCAGCTACTTGGGAGGTTGAGGCGAGAGAATTGCCCAGGACTTGGAGGTTGCTGGGAGCTGTGAGAGCACAGCACTCTACCCAGGGCAACAGCTTGAGGGTCTGTCACTAAACACATAAATAAAAATAAAATACATAAATAAATAAAAAAAGAAAGTAACTTTAGGATTGGCTTTGGCACAACATCAATAAAAATAAATAAACTGAGGAAAAGAAACATATGGCATCTAAGAAATTATAACGATTCCAGGATGTTAATGATGAAGGAGGAGTGTCATTAACAAGACTGTAACAGTTCAGCCCTCTTTTTACTCGCAGAGGCAATGAGGCAGCAAAGTATGGACCGGAATACCTCTGCAGGGATGCTCAATATATTTGAGAAGCTACAATGCTCAGGTCAAAGTGCACAATAGAAAGGATTCCAGCAAAAACGTGGGAAAGTTCATGGTGTTCTGTACATGCCCGTGCAACTGGGAGGAAACCTCCCAAACAGGGACTCTTCCATCAGGACAAAAAGCACGGTCACTGAAATAAAACTGACTGCAAGCATGTGAGCAGACAAAATGAAGAATCAACAAAGGACAGTTGAAACTATGGGGTCTGAGGAAAGGACAGAAAAAGGATTCAAGAATGTTGATCCGAATTTTAGGCACCTATAGCTATCTCTATCACGCAGATTAATATATGTGTTGTAGGACACAAGGAGAAAATATAAAGAAAATGTCAAAAAGATTAGTTGGAAAACTAATGACTGAGAACCTCCCAGATTTGCTGGAAGAATGATATAAACATCCACAAAGCTCAAGAGATCCAATCAAAGAAGCCCACACTGAGATACATGTTAATCAAATTGCCAAAACCAGAGATAAAGAAATAACTTTGAAGGTAATTTTTCAAATATAAAGGATCCGGAATAAAATTATTTCTGCAGATTTCTCATTAGAAACTTTGAAGGCAATGGTCTGATACATTCAAAAATCTAAAAAAAAAACCAAACAAATGAAAACTATCAGATGATAATTCAATATTTGGCAAAATTGTTCCTCAAAACTAAGGATAAAATTAAGTCATTCCCACACAAATTAAGGCTCAGGGACTTCGTTACCTCTAGGGCTTCCCTGAATGAAATGCTGCAAACATTAATTCTTAAAATTCAGGTTGTGAGGAAGCCCAAGCAACCACCTGGGGAGGTCTACCAGGGCAGAACTGAGACAGCCAACTGACAGCCGCAGCTAGGGTCCAGCTACTAGTCCTGGGTGGGATGCCTGCGGAGCAAATGAGCCAATTCTGCCAATTCCATAATTGCATAATTATGAACAAGTAAATGATTTATTTTAAGCAACTAATTGTTCAAGTAGTTTGTTATACATTGATAGAAAATAAAATACAAATGCTTAATAATCTATCCATTTATCTCTCTCTAAATACACATGTGCACGTGTATGTATGCATGTGCATGTGTATATATCCATGTGCATACGTATGTATATATTTAAATAGACACACGTGCTTCTTATGTCTCTATAATGGAAAATAACTCTATTGAGAACATTTTTGACTTACAATAATTTTTGACTTACATATATTTAACTCTTATAACTATCCTTATAAATAAAGAAATTGTTTCCAAAGACTCCACAGAAATAGCTGAGATTTAAATTGAAGCCTGAGTGATTTCAAAGTCTTTAATCTTTCTACTTTCTTTTTATGTCTCGTCTCATGCTCAGGCTATGCAATCTTGTAAAGTATTAAATACATGTCATATGCAATCAGACCAGGTTACACAGTTAGCTGTGTTACGGAAAGTTGAACATAGCATAATGTTTATCCCCAGTATTTCATAAAGTAATACTAAAAAGAAAAGTAATCTGGAAAAATATCATTGTCATCACTGAGATGCTTATTAGAAATGCAAATTCTTGGTCCTCACCCCTGAACTACTAAATCAAGCCACCATGGTGGCAGCATTGCTATCTATGTTTTAAAAAGCCCTCCAGGTGACTTTAATGCATTCTCCCTTTGAAGATCAATCTGCCTTAGAATCTTTGAAAGATAGGAGCATCCATTAATATGATTTTCTTTTTTTTCTTAGATAATGTAACTAAGGATAACTGTGTTTGATCTTTTCAAGTTCTTATAATTAACAAGTGGCAGAACAAAAACTAAAATCAAGATATCCTGATTACCATTAAAGGAGGCTCAGGGAGATTTTCACTTGTAACATGTGTCAATTTTAACCTTAAACAGCATAAAAAATTGTTTCAAACAAAAGAATCAAAAATCGAATAATATGAGAACATATAGACTTAGCTAAATACACAGTGGAAGGACAATTGCGCTGAGAACTCCATCTCAGCAGGTTACCAAATCCAGCTGGAATAGGCCACAAACCAGCGAGGTTCACAAAAGAGCCACGCTGAGGGTACACTGAACCATCGTGAACTGATGAGCCGTGATTATAGAGTGTGGAGACATAATCACAGCATAACGAACAGACTGGCGCACCCAAATCAGAAATGCGAGCCAAGGCTTTGCAAACATCTGCTTTAACCCAACTCACAATTACTATTCACATTTGCCCAGGGTAAAACAATCTACTGGTCGCACTTTACCAAACTTAACTGTCAGTTCTGAAACAGGGGAAGGCAAAGAAAATGCGTGGCTGTATGTGCATTCCTATGTGCAGAAAGGTCCACACTTCGTAATTACCTGTAGTACATATAAAAGCAGGGGCGTAGACATGCATGGATTTTAAATTCCCCACATTATGAAATTTCGTTTTTAACTTTGAAAGTTTGGAGAAAAATTAGATGTCATAGTCTCCACTTAGTGATAGGTATGGAGTTTTGTGTATAAATTATCCTTGATGTATTCAATAGCAAAAAAAACTTTCTCTTGAGGCTTCATCACTCATTCTTAATTGAACAAAGACTTTTTCCCCCCAATAACTGTATAGTCTGTCCCTAGGGACAGACCCCCATCCTGTTCCTTTTTTATCTCAGTGGCCCTGCTGCATATTTTATCCTTGGGAGACAAACAGGACTGTATGTCCCAAATAACACTAACAGTACTGTAGGAAAAAAAAGTCTCGAACAGGAGACATTTTATATAAAAATATTGAGTTTTTCCTTCTCTGGGGGGAAAAATCTGGAAAAACGATGGTCCCCTTTCTGCAAAGTAACAATGAACTCTGACCTACTAGTGGCTGCCATTTCACAGAGGCAAGGGCCTCCCTGATTGCCACAGTGCCCACCACAGTTTAATTCACTTTATTTTATAATCTCATTGGCCTCGTAAGCTTCTGAGCTTGTTATCTTTGCTGTGCGACTTAAAGAGATAAGAGTTCACTTCAGATAACAAGCCACTGCCAATAATTTAAGCAGAGATTTGCCCTTAATTACTTTGTAACTTATTGAATTTATATTTGTTTAAAATACCTGCTGATGATATCAATAGGTCAGAATGTAAATACTCTATCCACTCACATTATTCTACTAACATTCGTTTTTGATTTGAGTTGGAAACAGTGAATTGAAGAAACTCATGATAACTCGTAGTCCAAAATATACGTGTAAATTAAAACTCTTTTCCCCTATGTTCTAATAAGATGACTTAAAAATCATATCATCTCGCTCCTCTCTGGAAATCCAACTTTCATTAATTAATACGGTAGGCAATGTTATTCCAATCATTTCTTTGCACATAAGGGAATCCGATTGGCATTTGCTTTTATACTATTTAAACATCTATGAGGAACAGGAGTAAAATGATAAAATATGCCGAACTTCTTTGAATTGCTATTTAATACAATGCCTAGATTTCCTTGTTTGAAGAGTATTCCTTTGGCAATAAAATAATTATTATTTAAAAGAAATAGAGAAAGTGTGGGAATTATACATCGTATGCGGCTTTTCTCTCCCCTGGTTTCTAAGAGCTGTCTTTGTTCTTCCTGCTGGGCATGAAAAGGAGATAAGCCCCTGTGACTTTCTCCTTCTGCTCATTTGTTTCTTCTGGCTGGGGCTGTTCCTGAAGGGAATAGAAAGTGTCAGGAGATGCGAAAGCAGCTTATGTGTTATCTGGGCTGGTTTTCCATTCTCTGCTTGCTCAATAAGGAAACATGGAATAACTCACGCTTTTCAATTTTATTAGGCTCCTTTTGGGCGAAAGAGAAGGGGGCAACAAAGAATATTGTTTAAAAATTTCTGTGTTTAGATCTTTTAGATTCATGGAGAGTTGCAAAAATAATGCAAAGAGTTTTGATATGCATTTCAACCTCCCCTTAAGAACGTGCATAACTATGGAATATTTATCAAAGCTAAGAAATTAACAGGGACAAAATTTACTAACTAAAATATGGAACGCTTTTGAATTTTATCTCTGTTTTTCTACTTCTACAATCCAGAATCTTATCGTGCATTTTCTTATGTCTTCTTAGTGATACTGGAATTTCACTCTTCAGTAGGTCCTTGGTCTTGAGGATTCGAAGAATGAACCCACGGACCACAGATCAGTGGTAAGATAGGACTTTTATTAGAAAAAGTAAAAAGCACCAGAGCTTCTAGAAGGGGGAAAGAACTGAAGGACTCTCTCTGGAGTCTCCACGTAGGCTCTTTTATCTAGGGTTTTTTAAGTCTAGGGGATTACACATGGCTGGGAGTTCGGACTTCACGGTCTTTGTCCCTGAAAAGGGATTAGGGTGTGCGCTCCCACTCAAGGTGGAACCACCCCCCAAACCACCACAGGCTGCTTTGTTCATGATCTTATCAGAGCCCAGAGAGTGTGTCCCGAAGAAGACAGTCTGCTTGTGCCTGGAAATGGGGGTCTGACCTCTGAGCTCACCTGGGCCTAGAGAATGGGGGGGTCCCTGTCTAGCCCTAAGTGGTAGAATCCTGTATCATTAGTTTTTTCCAGTTTGGGAGACTCTTTCAGGCTTACTTTTTTTCAAAAACTTTACACTTTTAAAATATTGACCAGTTTTTTTTTTGGAATGCCTCTCAATTTGAGTTTGTCTGGTGGTCTCTCTTGACTAGATCGATGTTACTATGCATTATTTGGAAAGACAACTCAGATCTATATGCTTTCTCGGGGTGTACATGATACCCATGGCTTCCGTGTACTACTGATGATGTTAACTTTGACCATTTGACAAAAGTGGCGCTTGCCAGGATTCCCCAATGCAAAGTTACCATTGTCTCTCTTTGTAATTACTAAATATTTTGTAGAAGATATCTAGAAATTATACCAATATCTTATTTCTGCTTAAACTTTTGCCCAGTACTTTTTGCATTTACAAACACATTGGTAGCTATTCATTTCTTGCTTTCCTTCTACCATCAATATTTGGAATTCTAGTGTAGAAAATATGTCTGTGCCCGCTATTTATTGATTTATTTTGTTGTCTATCATATTATGTAGTATTATGAATTATTATTTTGGGGGAGTTATAATTTAATACCATTGTTACTGTGTAAGATTGTCCAATTTGGCTATTGTGAACTGTTTCAAGATAGCTCATGTGCCCTTTTGATATTACTTGACCTTTTACAATGTTTTTTGCTTTTTAATTTATTTTTTATTGTTGTTGTTTTAAGTTCAAAGCACAGTAAGTTTATTCTTTTTTTTACTTTTTTTTTTTTTATTGTTGGGGATTCATTAAGGGTACAAGAAATCAGGTTACCCTGATTGTATTTGTTAGGTAAAGTCCCTCTTACAATTATGTCTTGCCCCCAAAAGATGTGGCACACACCAATACCCCACCCTCCTCCCTCCTTCTCTCTCTCTCTCTGCTCTTCCTTCTCCCACCCACACTGTGTCATTAATTGTCCTGATATCAAAATTGAGTACATAGGATTCATGCTTCTCTATTTTTGTGATGCTTTACTAAGAATAATGTATTCCACTTCTATCCAGGTTAATACAAAGGCTGTAAAGTCTTCATTTTTTAATGGCTAAATAATATTCCATGGTATACATATACCACAGCTTGTTAATCCATTCCTGGGTTGGTGAGAATGTCCATTTTTTTTTTTTTAACAATTTCTTCTGTTCAGGCACCATAAGCTCTCCCAGGCTTATCAGGCTTATCAGGCTTCTTCTATACTTTCCCCATCTCACTTCTGGAGTTGCCATTTCTCCAAGGAGCTCAGGTTCTTTTTCATAGATTTTGATATTTAGAAACCAAAATCTGGGCTATAGATAAAGTGCTTATCACTATTACAATGTCACTACTGCTAGCATCTCTCAGTGAATACAGCAAGGAAATACATCTATCTATCTATCTATCTGTCATATGTATATGACAATGTATATTCTAAAACCACAAAAAATCTCATGTGTATGCACAAATGTCTATCTGTCTGTCTTTCCATCTATAAAGAGTCCATTTTATCCTCCCCATTCTAGTCCAGAACTACAGTGTTCATTTTGGCTTTTCCCCTTTCCATTATTTTTAAATTCTTAACTAGATAGTGAGAAACTTGTCTTTCACTAACTACGAAATATTTATTTATTGGCTCAACCCTAGCATACAAATGAACCAACTCAGTTCTTAACCCATAGTTCTGTGGAAAATAAATTTACCAACTAGGCATGATGATTGTGCATAGATATATTGTCTTGACAGATACATGTATAGCAGCTGTTCAAAATTTTGTTTTATAAAGTTACTTAGCTCACTTCCTCTCTTCCCCACAGGTGGGGCAATTTTAATAAAGATCTTGGAGAACTTCTTGAAATATAAGTTGACTACTTGCCTCGAGTCCCAGGGATTGAGGAGGCTGAAGTGGAAGGATCACTTTTCACTAAAACTAGAATCAAGAACCTAAATATTGTCATATGTTTACTTACATCAAATGTTTCCTTATTTAACTATTTTCTATTTCTTGGTAACTACAGTATTCATTTCCCCCCAGTATAATTCTTTCTACATATAAGTTATTATTTTTCATTTATCTGTTCATCATGTTGGAAAACAAGCCCACATTAATCCCTATCATTTTACATGTTAGTCCTTTATCCAGCTTTCCACCTAAGCCATGGAGAAAGCTGATAATATAGTAAAGCTGGCCCTGGGATAAGTTGCCAAGGCTGATCCAAGTCTGGCATTCCCACTGGTGATCACTATCAGCCATGATTCCAGAACAATAATTATCTATTTACACATGAAATTATCAAAATAATGTCCCAATTTGCCTTATATCTACTTTCTCATGAAACAAACCAAATCTACTCATCTTCCCACAATAGTAATTGATTTCCATGTTTAGTTCATGACTCCATAGATAGTGTCACAGAGCCGATGCTCTGCCAATCTGCACATCTGTTTATTATCCCCATTGCCTCTAGTCAGCCTCAATCTTGTCGAGATTTAGCTCTTTTCCATCCTGAAATGCAGCATTTAAATCAAGTGTCAGCAAACTTCCTTTTCAGCAAGGTTATTTTGTAAATGTTTTAGGCTTGAAAGTCGTATGAGCTCTATTACCACTGTTCACCCGTGTTTATAGCATGAAGTGAGCATTCGGCCACATAAATAAATGAGCATGATTGTGTTCTCCAAAATGGTACTAATGGATATTGAGCTGAATTTATATAATAGTCACATACCATAAAATATTATTTAAATTCCTTTTATCAAAGATTAAAATGTAAAAAGCATTTTTGGCTCACAAGCTGTACTAACTGCAAAGGGCAGGCTTTGGCCCATGGGCTTATCATTTGACAATATGTTCTAAATAATAAATTTAAGTACTTAAAAATACCTGAATAATGAATGTGGGGGAAAAACAGAATAGCCATAGTAAAGAATTACACTCTGGACAAGAGATGCTTTGTGCTCTGACCACTCACTCCAAAATGGCATACTTGGCAGCCTCCCAGAAAGGAATAGCAAATCTCAGAGGCATCCACCTGTTGACTTACCTACCTTCCTTAGCAGATCGTTGCCACTGGAAGGATTTTCTTTACATAGTAAAGAGTCTACCAAGACTTTCTTTTGAAAGCTGAACTTTTTTCCTAAACTTGCCATTCCTCTTCCACAAATTTATAACAAACACATATCTCTATCTAGCAACTCTTATGTATTAGGAATGGTTTTTAGACATTTGGGTTGTAATAATAATCAAAATAGACAAAAAATGTCTATATTCATGAGAAAGAGGAAGAAAGGAAGAAAGAAAGGAAGGAAGGAAGAATCAACAAAGGAAGGAAATAAAGGGGAGAATTGTGCTACTTAAAAGAGATTATTTATATGTGTATATATGTTATATATGTGTGTGAATATATATATTCAATAGCCTCAAGTAACATCTCATAAACTCAAAGAATATTCTTATCCCAATAGTTTGTTAGTATAAGACTTTTCACTTTCAAATAAGTATAGACAATTCAATATTTATTCAACTGTCAACACTATTTAGTTTGAGGCTGTGTTTTGAATGGAACATTAAACAATCCTGATGGTGTTAGACTTTATAAACTGGTGAACTCTTGATAAAGATTTCAAAACATGACATTTAAAAGAAATGTAAAAATAATAATTCCTTTGGAATTCTATGAGGGATTATTTCTAATTCCACAGAATTTTAGGAAACTTTGTATAGTCCTTTGGTTTTGGTATCTCTGGCTGATCATTGAAAATTGTATCCCTAAGAAGGTTGATAGTGAACATCGAATTATTTCTAGATTATGTGTTCTTAAGGAGTCACAATTTATATTTTTTTATCTGAATAGATATGAAGTATTTTAAAGTATGCAGTCTGCATTTTAACTTGCTCTCTAGTTTTTTTTTTGTCATTTTGAATATGAAAATCATGAACTAATACTCTTTAATAAAGACATGACCCCAGTGATAAACACTGGAAAATTATATAGCCATAAAAAAGGAATAAATTCTTATCATTTGCAATATCATGGATGGAACTGGAAAAAATTATGCTAAATGAAACAAGCCAAACACAGAAAGACAAACACACCTTCTCTCTCATCTTTGGGGGCTAAATATTAAAATAACTGATCTCATGGAGACAGAAGTAGATTCATTTTATTAGAGGCTATAAGAGTCTCAGAGTGTGGAGGGATAAAATGGAGATGCTTCATAGGTCCAAAATACAGTTAGGGAGAGAGAACGGACAATGTTTGATAGGACAACTGAGTGACTACTTTCAACAGTAAGTTATGTGCTTTAAAACTCAAAAGTGGAAGAAAAACGAAGACTTTACCTCCTTCATGTTTACATGGATGGAACTGGAAAATGTTCTTCTTAGCAAAGTATCACAAGAATAGAAGAAAAAGTATCCAATGTACACAGCCTTTCTATGAAACTAATATATACTTCTCAAA